>CM023096.1:7152902-7264983 GCA_013103745.1 Gardenia jasminoides | reverse complement strand
TTTCCCCTGCTGAGCCTCCTGAAACAGCCACAACTAGAGAGGAAGGCACCACATCTCACCACAGGTAGTGATGTGTGGTTACTGTAAACGCTATGAAAGCAATCTACAAACCTAGAATATTAGGGAGGACTTTCCCCAAATTGAACCCTCCACTGCCTAGTAAGATTTCCTTATACATCCCAGGTTCCCTCCATGAGTAGGCTAATCCCATGCAAACCCACTGGCACCAATCTATCAGCTTTACAGCATGGAGATTAGACTTAGAATATGCTGCCAATGGGTACTAGCACTGAACCAGCCTTGCTTTGGATTGAGTTTCTCATACAAAAAATTTTATACTTCCTCGTGATCACATTTCCCAACTACCTTTTACCCTCATATGTATCAATCAAGCATGAGTATTTTCTAAGAAAAAATCCAGAAAATGATAATCCAGTTGTTAGTGTGCTGCTACAGGCCTCTTTTGGGCAGTCACCTAAACCTGCCTGTTTCCCAAGCATATTCCTTCCTGTTCAGAGGCAGGATTCAATGGATGGTCCCACCCACATTGTGTGTTATCCTGTCTCCCTCGTGTAGTATATCTCCTTTCTTGCTGGAATAACCCATGGGCAGCTCAAGTAATCATACCCAGAGTAGTTTCCTTGGATTTTTATCTTATTGCTCCCATTGCAAAAATTTTTCTGATGTAGTCTGTAACTGGTAAAATCTGGCTTTGTTTCAATGGTTATTCCTCCCCAGAGCATGTGTATATCTTGCTTATGATACCTGAGGCAGGGAGATATATGTGCCACCAACTAAGATTTATAAGAGGCGTATAAAAGCTTATAGCAATGTTTAACAAGCCCTTGATTTGCATGTGTGCTTTACGATACCAAAACCAACTTGAATTGGTTTGAATCCAATCGAGTCTGTTTCACTTTAGTAGGGTAGTTTTATCATTTAGATGGCCGCACTTTTATGTTATGGTAATTTTCTTAGTTTCTAATTATTTTTGTAATCTGCATTTTAGTTATTTTGGGAAATAAAAAAGTTTAGCTTTCACTAGAATTCTTGTATTCTAGTTTGAGTCTTTAATTAAAAGGAGTCCACTTTGTTTTGGGGTATCTATAAATAATGATTTCCTGCCAAAGAAAAGGTAGGACCTTTGCCTTCAATAAAAATTTCCTTGCAGCCCCACGTTCCTTCTTCTTGGCTGTGAGATTGAGTAATCCCAAATTTAGGTGTGATGCCCAGTTATCAGTTTAGAAACAGATTTCCTCTTGAATTTTCCATCTGCTTTCATATCGTATATTTTCAAATTCTAGTTCACTGTTCACCTGCGTGATAATTGGATACTCAAGACTTTCAACGAAGTTGCTAGCCTACCAAATCTTTGTGCTGCGCTTCAATTTTGCACTGAGTAAGGCTTTCCCGACTGCGACAAGTGAGCGTTTTAATTTTTAAGGCCGTGACACACAGGTAAAATGAATGGATAAATAATTGCCAATCTCTTTTGGAGTATGCTGCATTAGAAGACAAAATTTTTGATGTAAATCGATTCACAACAAAGTGGGTAGACTCACTAATCTAGAGGCAACAGGGTCCAGACTGGGTTAAAAACAATGGAAAAAAAAACCAGACATCCCGAAAGGTCTGAAACACAACTGAACAATCTAGTAGAGGTGAAACAACCGTTAATCTCTTGAAAGGCCAAGAACTTCTCTTTTGATGTTGATGATTGTTCAACTGGCAAGGGTAAAATGGGAGACTCTGCAAGATTTGGTGGTAGAGAATCAAGGAAAAAAAGGTAAGAGTTGATATTCTTGATTTCGATGGAAGAATTGATTCTGAAGTATTTTTCTGAATTGGCTTGTTACTATGGAAACATTATTTTGATTGAGCATGACATTACCAGTCAGAGAGGAAAAGGAGTTTACCATCATGAACTTGTTGACAAGCCTGAGTTTGAGCTGATTGTGAGTCGAGCATGATCTCGACTTGCTGGACAACTAGACTAGATGTGGTAAGAGATGAAGTTACTCTGAAGAGTAAAGCACCTGGCTCTGTTTACTATGAAGTTGACTTTGATGATATGAATAACTGAAAGCAAGGAGGTATGACCAAGGCTGAGTATAAGGAACAAGCTTGAAGGGCTGAAAAATTTAAGCGAGGGGACTACAAAAAAAGTTCGAAGTACAAGCTTTATCTAGATTCAGGGTTAATATCATGAGATCTGAAATTCATGTAAAGAATTGATGGGACGGATACTCCACACACAGTTGATAATACATTCCAGGCAACTCTTAAATTTGAGGCAGCCCATCCCCATCGCAAAGTCAGGGGAGGTTATTTCTCGAAGACTCGGCCAAGCAGATAGCAAACCATATGTAAATCATAAATCAATCAAAGTAGCTCGGTAAACCCAGGAATTAAAACTAAGGTCTATGGTTATTGAACGAAAGAAACGCGGATGTGGGTGTTCTGGCGGCAGAGCGGACATGTACGAGAGTTCTAGCAAGAGAAATCACACATTGGCACCTGTCTCAAGGAAAATCCAGGAGAGGCTTCCGAGAGGATGAATGTGCTAATTATTTGAAATGAGATGGCACAACTTAATACTGCTTTTGACTTGACAATAAAGAAGATACTTTATCTCCTCAATTGTGAGGTATCCTCAAATACACCCAAAGCTCACAAATATGCCAAAGATTGGCAAGAACTTATTTTCGGGGACCTGGGTTTGTGGTCAAAGAGACCAGGAAAAGCCTATTATTGATGGTGGTAACCAGTACAATGTGGTTTCAGAGTCTACCACAGAAATTGAAGCTGCCTATAGAACCATGTCCCAAACCTTATAAGTAAAGTCAGATCAACAGCAACTTGTATCTCAGTAACGAGGCGTTGCTTGGTGTCCATTACAACATGGACCCTATAGTGATTCTGTATGGTGTGATGTTATTCCTAAGGATTGCTCCTACATACTCTTGGTCGATCTTGGCTGTATGGACTGAGATGTGAATCATAATGGGAAGCCGGAACACTTATTCTTTCAAGTTTACTGTCCAGCAGATTGTCTTAAAGCCCATGAGTGCTGAACTATGGGAAGAAGTTTCAAAGAGAAGAAACCCGCCAAATAAGAGAATTGGAAAGACTAAGGAAGTGATCGAGATGAAGAAGAAGCCTCTTTAGATTTTAAGCAAAAGTTTTACCCAAAAGGCAGAGCAAGGGAGCAAGGAGTTATTATGGTATTAGTTTTCAAAGAAGTAAAATTACGATAACTTCTGACTCTAAGAAATGCCTGCAAATTGTCAAATTGTTGTCCGATTTTTCTGATGTAGTTCCAGAGGATTTACCACATGGACTACCACCCATGCGTGATATCTCAACATGCAATAGATTTCATACTAGGTTCACAACTCCCAACTTCTGCCTGCCTATCGCATGAACCCAAGTGAAACTGCTGAACCTAAGAGACAAGTGATGAGCTCTGGACAAAGGACATATTCAAATCAACCCAAGTTCTTGTGCACGCCAGCTTTTATTAGAATCGACGGAACGGAAGCGATGGTGTAGATAATCGCAATCAACATAACAACGGGCGTGTGGTTTGGGTCACCAGACTTGATGATATGCTTGATGTGATGGCTGATTCAACTCATCTACACTAAAATTGACTTGCAAAAGAGGTACCATCAGATCAAAAATTCGTCCAGGCGATGAGTGGAAAACTGCTTTCAAGACATGGTCTCTACGAAGCAGTAATGCCGTTTAGCTCCATACTCCCAGTAACTCCTATGAGAGTCATGACACGGGTATTTCAGCCCTTTTATTGGCCATTTTCGGTTGTTTATGTCGATGATATCTTGATTTACAGCAAGAACAAAGAGGAACACATTGATCATTTCAACAAGTAATGAGAGTTCTTCATCAAGAAAAATTAACATCAACTTGCAAAAGTGTACTTATGGCCCTAGTGTTACATTTCTGGGTTTGTTGTCTCAAATGAAGGGATAACTGGTTATCCAAATACATTGGCAGCAATCGTTGATTGGCCTGTACCTACAAATTTGAAGAAGGTTCTGCAATTCCATGGACTAGCTTCATTCTATAGGCAAGATTTATAAAGGGGCTTAGCCATATGGCTTCCATTACTAATCATGCCAAAAAGGGCAGTTTCAGTGGACAAACCACAACCAAAGCTTTGAAAAATTAGAAGGAATGACTGTTTCCAGTGCTTAGGCTACCAGGATTTCTGTACTGAAGTCGCATGTGATGCTTCATGTTGAATTGGTGGAGTTCTTAGTCAAGAAGGTCACCCCATTGCTTATTTTAGTGAAAAGCTAAATAAGGCCAAGCAGAAATATCTCTACCTCTATGATAAGTAACGTACGCTGCTATTCCACCCATTTATTATTGGTAACCATTATCTGTTTATATGAGTTTGTGCTATATTCTGATCATGAGGTCCCTCAAATACATAACCCTAAAAAAGAAGTTGAGCCATCGGGTGCATGGTAAATGGTTTTTTTGGCAGCAGTAATTTTCTTATCAAACATATATGGAACTAAGAATAAAGTGCTGATGTACCTCTAGTCGTGTAACTTATTCTTAGTGCTATAGCTGTTCAAATGGTTGGATTTGATTCAATTTAAACAAGATTCATTCTATTGCAAAGATTTCAAGGTCATATATGTAATTTAAAGGCTAGAAAGCAAGCAAACATGTTGATATTTCCATCCATGATGGTTATCTCTTCAAAGTGAGTCTACTGAAAGTCCCTGCACTTGCATTGAGGAGGAGTTAATTTGGAATTACATTGGTGGAGGTGCTAAACACTTTGGACGTGACAAGACAATTGCCATGGTGCAAGATCACTCATTGGCCAAGCATAAGACGCGATGTTGCGTAAAGCTGCAGATGCCGAGTCGTCAATTGGTCGCACAAGAAGAACATCTTATATGCCACTGCCCATTCCATGTTTTAGAACTGACAGAATATTTGATTATGGATTTTTCTTTGACCGCTAAGAACATTGGTGAGGTCGCTGACTTATACTAGTGGAAATGTGGATAGGTTTTCAAAATGGCTCACTTCTCTCATGTGCTAAGACTCCGATGTTGTCCATATTGTACAAGATTTTCTTCAAAGAGGTGGTCGACTTCATGGTCTGCCTATGACTTGTCAAACAAGCATGTAAAGTTTAAGTATTTTGGCTGACTTGAAGGAAGATGCTATACCTCAAGTTTTCTTGTTCTTCCATCCACAAACTGATGGACAGATAGAAGCTGGCTAATCGCAGCCTTGATCACTCCCTTCTGATAGTTGGTTGAAGGATCATGTTACCTCTTGGGATCAACCTACCTGCTGCAGAGTTTGCTTATAACAGTTCAAAGTGAATCGGTCGACTATAACCCTTGAGGTTGTAATGGAATTAATTTCACAAACCAGTTGATTTGCTTCCATTACCGGCTAGTGCTGTCCAAGTGCTGAAGTTGAGGTTTTTTTCTGCTATTTGGCCATGATGAAGTTCACGCCGGATTGCCACCAAAATAAAAGTGCCGCTGTATATGCAGATTTGAAGAAGAAAATTTGCAGAATTTACAGAAAGGGATGTTGCCCGTATTCGGCCAGAGGAGGTATCCCAAGTGTGTCTACAAGAAGTTACATCTAAGGAGTGCAGGACCTTCTAAGACTCCCTCAAGAAAATCAGTCTCAAATGTTTATCTTATTGAGTTCTGAAGATATGAGGATTAGCAGGCCTGGCTACTCAAGATGAACCAGCAGATGGACTACCTGCTGCTCTTCCACCTGCTACATGCCTATGTGAAGCAATTAGATGTTCTTGACCATCAAATTGTGTCAACTAGAGGTGGCAGCTATGAGAAATTTCTTATTCATTGAGGGACGATCACGAGATTGCACATGTACCTGGTGAATCCTGAATTCTGTGAGTTAGATCCAGATTTCTATAAGATGTAGTAGGCATAACTCGCTAGGGTCGAGTCTCTCAAGTCGAGGAGAGATGATAGAGATACGTAACAAACATCAACTAAGATTTATAAAATATGTGGCAGCTATGTCAAATGCACAAATCTTGATTTGGTTTGCGCTTGATGATAATGAACCAGATTTCTGTTCAGTACGGGATATTTTCGCCAATTAGATGGTCACAGAATTTTAAGGTTAAGTGTTGTAATTTTTGTTTCCAATCATTTTTTAAATTAGTATTTCATATTTTAGTTGTTTTAGGAAATAAGAAAGTTTAGCTGACCAGAATTCCAACCCAGTTAGACGCTTTAATTAGAAGGGAGTCCACTTTGTTTAATATCTATAAGTATCGATTTCCTACAAAGAAGAAAGATTTGCCTTAAATAAAATTTCCCGCAATCTCATTGTCTCTTCGTGGATTGTGAGATGCATCCAAAATTTAGATGTGATGCCCTAAAGATTGCTAGTAAGTGATTCCTAGAGTTTTCAACCTATTTTCATCCCTTAGTAGCATATTTTCTCAACCTATTTCTAGTTCACTGTTCTAAATTCCATGACACCTCGATACTGAAGACCTTCGACGAATTCTAGTTCACCTCTAGTTCACTGCTCTAAATTCCGATGACACCGATATCAAGACGCTTTCGGCCAGTGCCTACCAAGTCCTTGTAGGATGCGTCAAATATTCTATTGTTAATAGTAAGTCTATGTTCAGTGATTTATCTTCTTTTGAGATAAACACTATCAGAGATAATTGTACATTACCAACTCAGGTAACAAACATCTGCAAATTCTACAACATCACTAGAAAGTAAAGCAACATGGAGAAATCGTACAGCGCAAGCTACACCAGAAGACCAAGCCGCACATCCCACAACGATTTCGCACGTGCGAAATGCCATGAAGCTGCTCTATGTGTACACTAACACTTTAGAGTAATTTCTTGAGCATTTTAGTTCAGACAAAAGGAGCTTATGATGAATGATTCCAATGCACATTTGTATTGTCACTCTACATGACCACTATTTAACAATCACAATTGGACATACATAATGAACTCTGCACTCAATTAGCAGAGAACTAAATATAGCTTGTTAAAATGTCAACTGACACAGGGCTGCACATTTGTGAAGAGACTGCAACGCACATTGTAATCTCCCCCACAATCCTTCCACAACCAGTATGTTCAAATGGATGAGAAGAAAAGGCTGGCTAAGAGACTATCCCAACCCTAACACATACACTCTGTCAGGTGAACAAAAACCCCTGGATTACTGATTATACATGGAAACCTAAACGTGGCTACCATCCCATCCCACAACCTAAATATCTCCCTCCCACTCCCCTTCCAAAAATAAAAAATAAAATAAAAGGAAAAGAAAATTTTCTCCATAAGAGCCTAAAAGAGAAGAAGAAAAGTGAAGACAACAACAAAGTGTTAGAACCTGATTCATACCGCTTGTTTCTGGTATTTGAAACAAGATTACAGTGGACAAGCTCTCTGAACTGCTCAGAATTGTTTCACCCAGAGTCTGGGACCCGTACTCATGCACCAAGTATTTGACATCCCTGCTCCTACTGAAATGATTACGTAAAGGTCCACTTGACATCAGCAAACAGTCCAACCTATGCAACACCATTGCTAGATCCCATATCAGATGAATTTGACTTGGTCGGTTTTTGACTTGATAAACCTTTTCACTCTGCTTCAGATCCTGAAGGTGTTCCAGCAACAGGTTTGGCTGATCCACTTTGAAGGAGGTGGTGGGAAGTGGACTGAAATTCCGGGCAACAGTGGCGCATGTCTGATGATTGTACTGAATTTGGCATCCTTGGAGAAAATGAAGCACTTGGCCTTATTTGACCGCCACTTTCAATTGTCAGGCAGAAATTCCATTCCTTAAGTTGTTATACTGATCTTGACCTCAATGCCCATATTGTGCTCTGAAATTTTGCCTGTGGCTCTGTAACTCAGATGGTGAAGCATATCCCTGACCACCCCACATGCCCCGGAGAATTATGGTATCCATTATTGTAATTTGCTGCCCCAACAAAGCCCCATATCCAGATGATTCAGGAGGCCTGGGCTTATTTACCAAACTGTCACCCAATGTGTTCTTCGATAAGTCATTTGCTCACAGAAGCCCCTCTCTTCATATCCCAATGGTCCGCAGGTCTAGGCCTATCTGTAAGATGGTTTCCTGGGAAATTCCGGCTAGTATTTTGTGCCATCACCCCAGAGTAATTATAATTGGGTTTTATATTGAGTGTGTTAAGTAGTCGGTGTGCTGCTTCACCCAGTGAAGGACCAGCTATTGCTCCAGGTACCCCTGGCCTGTAAAACAGAAAAATCATGCATAGACAAATAATAATGTCATTAAAGGGGATAATTTGCATTTGCATGATACAAGAGGTGACTATCCTCACAAAGACAAAATTAACAGCTAAGGAAGCAAAACAACACTAATTACTTGAAATTGATTTTTCCCCATTAGGTTACTGCATAGTTCAACAGATCATGAAAATCACCTTCAGAGAATGGATTAACTTTTCCATGTGGCATAAACTTCAAAATTAGCTTTGACAAATGAATAAATCCACAAGAATACTAAAACCAAAGTTGTTCAAAAAAAGCAAAAGGAGTGAATAAACACCAGGCCCTTCAAATCAAAAATGCATTTTACCTATTTCTTCCCAGCTGGCGCCTGCTACCAACATCTTCATGCCATAACACGGGGATGGTTTTATGTCAATTGCTCTTAGAACCTGTAGTTGAACATAATAAAGGCTGCTTTAATATGAACAAGGAAATATCAAGCAACTCAAAACAGAATTAGCATAGACGTTAACCATATGGCAGTCACAAAGTAGAGGCATTTGATTGAATTTGTTAGATACTTTTTTAGAAAGATAACAATGTAGCACTTTTCCAGACTTGATATAGATGAAAAGAAAATGTTGTTGAAAATAAAAAGGTAGTTGGGAAATGTTTGAAGGGAATATTTCCACAACAGTTTTGTAATTAAAAAAGAAAAAAGACAACCCCAACAAAGCTGGGAGCAAGATCAGACATTCAAAGCAAAACTACCCCTGGGTGGCAGCTCCAAAGCATACTAGATCAAACAGGACTTTTACAGTTAAAAGTTTTCATATCGATATATCTACTACAGGAGAAGTAGTTTGAATTGATCTGCAGTGTCTGCTTACTTGTAATATTCATAATTTGACATAAAATCAACATTAAAGCCCAAAAATTAAAACCTTGTATTTTCCTAAAACTAAATGAATTATCTCCCAAACTTTGGTCAGTTTGTTTCTTACAATTTATTTGGATCGAGAGAAATGCAAAAAAGAGTTCTACAGTTCACTGGGATTCAGAGAAATGGAGAGAAAGAAGGGATCTCAAGGTTTTGTACAAAGAAAAAATGGATTCAAAAATATAGCACCAAAAAAAAATGTAACCTATTATATATAATTTTAGTATTATTTATAAATAATAAACTACTAATTTGGATCACTCTTATATTAACTATCTAAAATTTGATTTATTCAATTAATACCTCATATTCTTAGAAAACATATCTCTTAAAATGTGAAACTTTTGAATTTCAGTCCCTTGTTTTCAAGCTTCCAACCCAACAAATTATAAGGGCCAGCCAGACCACAAAGAAAATTAGCACACTACTTCAAGAAACTTTAAAAACTATAGTATAAAAGAACGCCACTATAAAAGGAAATTATCAATTTCACTGGAAGTTTGGAGTCCCAAAAACACTATTCCAAAGGACTATATGGATGTGACCCACATCAGATAACATACCTTTCAGGAATTACTGTGCCATCAGGAACCTTGGGATGTGCTTATGAGGTGGTGGATTCAAGTAGGTTATATTTCTGAAAGATAAAGAAGAATAAAGAACTTAAAATGATCCATCTCGCTTTTATAGTTAAAGAAAAGAAGAAACAAAGAGACCTACAGAGTTTCATTATTGATGATATCTGGAAATCCATTAACTGAGGAAGAAACCACTTGTGTCAAACAATTCCTATCAGTTAACCAAATAAATCCATTCATTCCACCACTGCAAAAACATAGATCAAAACAAGTGTCACACAGCAAGTTGATGCAATCACTGACCAAGACAGAAGATGAGGGATATTAACAGCACTGTTGGATGGCTAACCCTGCATTGGTGTCAATCAACCAAGGCTGCCTTTAGAGGCACTAAATCATACAGGTCATAGTATGACAGAACATGTGGAGCAAGAGGATGGAGGGGATGGACATACAGTAAATCAAACATCACACTATTACGACATCGCTCTTCTTCCTGCAAAGACCAGATACATATGAATACAAGTTGCATTCCACAACAAAACCATGAATTGAAGAAGCTCGTTCCATAACCAAAGGCATTTCAGATATATTAAGGCTGAGAAAGATTCAATTTACTGGCCCCTCATGGACGTCAAGGATTACATAACATTTTTAACAATTTCCCTACCAGGCATCCACCTTGCTCTGTCAACTAATTAAACATGGTTAATTTTTTTTGAACTCCAGAATCCCACAAAAAAAAAAAAAAAAATCCTTTTTTAGGCTTCAGCAGCATCTACTAGTTGAATTCCACCATAGAAAGTCTACATACATCTAGACTTGTAATTAACTATGAAAAACTGAACCTGTCAAACCATGTAATATTTCATAAACATTAAAACACACACACACACACACACTCTCCATAAACATTATTACAAATTACAAAGGGACCACATATGACATTATGCACACTCCCTGCACTCTTCTGTAGGCCCATTAAGTCCAAGGCCAACCCGTTGTCAATGATGAGGAAGTTGGAGCCACAAACTAATACCACATCTAGAAATCCTGACCAAACTCACAAAGAGCACAACCTAAAAGACTCCACTTCGTAAGCACCTTCAAGTCTTGCTTAAGGACCAAGTGGAATATAAATTTAATGACAGCATGAATTCAACAACATACTTCTGTTGTCTATGAACAATAAACAAACAGTAAACAAAATTACTTATCCATACCGCTAATGTATCTTCAAGTTTCTTTGTAGCAGTAAGCAATTTGATCTCGATGAATGGCAACTTCACAACGCCTGATTATTACAGAAGAAATTGAGTGTCATTCCTACTCGTGGATGCCATCCATCTAAAAAAGGTGATTTCATAATAGAAGGACTATCAAGGTATACCTGCCAGGCAAATCGCTCCCATGCATGTCAACTTCAAAATCTGCACTTGTTTGAAAGATGAAGTTACTCTGATGGTATAGAAGGAAATAACTAAATCAAATACAAATAGTCAACTAGCATTACCAGATGGATAGAAATCTATAATAGGCGACGATGGATCAGTCATTAAGCTCTGTGCCCAGGAAGAGCACTTGAACTGGCAATTGCAACAAGGAGCATGTTGTAAACAACAAAAGAATAGAACTAAAAGAACCAAAAGAACCAAATAGAAGAAATGAAACAAACAAAAATGAAAGATTAGTCCAATCTGCAATTATCTATAAAAGTACATGCAGGTGAATTGTGTGTGTGTGTGTGTGTGTGTGTGTGAATATATATACATACATGCACACATATATATGTATGTGTATATATATATATATGCATATTTGTGTAAGTATGCACTTATGCACATATGTATATATATGAATATGTATATGCATGTACGTATATATGTATAGAGAGAGAGAGAGAGCAGCATGCAAACGAGTTTAAACAAGCCAAACATCCCAATGTTTAAGTTTGATTGTTTTATAGAGTTTGAAATTGAGTTCAAGCTTGGTTTGTTTATATATTGAGCCAAATTCAAATGAGCGTAAATAAAGCCGAGCTCAAGTGAAGCTCGAGCAGTATGAGTTTTTCACCCATATGTATCAATTTTATGCTAATCAAGCCAAGGTTGAACCAAGCTTGAAAATTTATTGAATGCAAAATGCTGTTAAAATTTGGTTTTGATTAGTTGGTGAACCAATCTCGAACAAGCTCTAAGCCAAACTTGATTCAAGTATCGAGTAGCTTCATTCGTTTTTCACACAGAGAGAGAGAGAGAGAGACCTTGAAGCTGGCAGGGTTCCCATGAGCTGATCAAAGGGTTTAAATGCCTCCCCAAGGAAAAATGTAATCTCTAAATCACCTAGATCTTTAAGGTCAGAAGCAAATGGAGCATAATGATACGGATAGAACCTGAAACAAAAATCAAGAAAAAAAAAATCCAAAATTTAACTTTTTATTTAAAGAATAAACGAACATGAAAGAGGGAAAATGGGACCCAAAAACCAATGTTAAACAGTGTCCTCCACAAGCATTGTTCCAAGGCAGAAAAACTGAGTGAAATCGATTGAAACAAACCCCTTACCCTTGCACCCGAAAATAAATGAAGAAAAGAATATCATATTGGAACACAAAAAATGATATACAAATATCCCCTCAAGACACTTCGTGGTCATGATAACATAGAGGATGTCATCTATTCCATTCTGGCCAAAATAAATGACCACACTAGTAAACCTCGTAGCATCTACTATCTCAATCTAACACCAGATGTCAACCATCCAATACACAGTCTAGTAACAACAGGAAAAAAAAATATTGGTGCCTAATGAACAAAACCAACCATTGCCATGAGCAGACACCTTGGTAGTAATACCGACACACCCAGCACAACCCCTCCACATACTTCTGAACCTGCACAATAATTTGCATCATCTCATATGTTAGAACAGGCATCAACATGAACACGTAAGTTATCTCTAAATACGGCCTTTCCATCGGAAGCAAATACAGTAAGACATACAAGCAGAAATGAGGAACCACAATGACATACAATCAACTATTTTTATTCCTTTTATTAAAGTGGAGTTGCAATGAACCTTTCCTAAGAGCGATTAAAAGATTAGCAATAGAGTTCAAAAGACAGCAAAAGAAATAAAAATATAAACTATACATCAAGAAGAACAAGAACTCTAAGAATCAAGATACAGTGTTTCTAAGCATCTAACTTACACAGTCAAGCAGTTAAAACAAAAACCTAAAGACTGAAAACTGGAAATGGGAAAAAGAGCAAGAAACTGGATGAAGTGAGGTGACAAAAAAGGAGGACGAATCATGTCATTTAGTTTCCAATGTGCTAGTCTGAGGCAAACAATCCTAGACTGATGTTTCACTATTTGTTTTACCCACCAATGCTTCTCATTAACAAATTGCTTTCTATGTTAAATCAAACTTTTTGCTTCTGCTTCCTAAACAATTATTCCACTAGCATTTTGCAAGTTTTTCTTCATGCCAGAATTGGCTTTACAAAGAATTAGATTTGTATATTACACAGTAAATTTTTCACTTCAAAAGGAAGTGTAATGCAAATGTATTCACCAGTAATTGTGAGATAGAAAAAGGGCAGATCTTGTTCAGATTGTTTTCAACAGTACTTTATACTTCCTGATTTACATAGCGTAATTTCCTCATTTATAGAGAGTCAGAAGAGATTGTTTCCTTCCAAACTAGATGGACTTGTAATTTTGACATATCAGGGAAACCTTATTTCAAGATATGAAGACATTGATGTGCAGGAAGAACCCAAAAAAAAAAAAAAATCCAACAAATGGAAGCAGTACAAATAATGAAGATTTCGATTCTTTCTGCATTAAAGCAAATAGAATGACTCAAGAAACTTACTACATCTTTTCTGACTTCATCAATCTTCTCTGGCTTTGCTAGTCCAAATTTCTCACAATAATACCTTTCTTTGTAACCAGGCTCCCCTAACTTTATCTGAAAGAGAAAGGTGCATGATCAAAATAACTACACGAAAGCAGAGAGGCATGAATAAAAATTAGTAGTGCCAGCACTAGCATTACAGCGGTCCTAATTACGACAAACACCACCAATACAAAGCATAAGGATGGCATGCAAGCCTTGACTTCTTTTCTTCACAATGATTTAGCCATAAACACAAAAAGCGCACATTTGCAATCCTATTCTTCCTCCCCTAAAGAAAAGCTTAGGCACTATCATTAGACATTAACAGAAGCAATCTAAGCCAAGTGTATGAATTTTTGTATCTCAAAGCTTAACTTGAGGCATTATATCAAATCATAAAAATGCCCACTTCGCCCCTTAGATTTGCAAACTACCTAGAAATATACATTTAGGAACTTATCTTGTACAGGAATTGACATGTTCCACTCGCACCCTTCTCATTCTAGTTTTAGTTATACTCTGGCAACCATCTAAGCTCTTAGCCAAGTCATTAACAAAATAAGGTACAATGATTGGATGAGCCAGTGAGCATTCATGCTAATGTCAATATCTGGGATAAAATTCCTTAGAAAAGAGAAAAAACATGCTAAAGTCAAAAAAAATTACATAGATAACTTTTAAAAAAAGAAGGTAGGATGAGAAGTTTCTCAAACATTTAAATTAAAGCCCATTTTGTGGGCATTCACTTAGAATTAATCATTTAGGGTCTGCTTTTTTTTTCCCCCTTTTAGGTGTTTGTCTAAAGCTTGACTGTAGCTCAGTGTAGTTGTTTTAGGAAAATATTGTTGTTTGCCCAAAACAAGTTTTAGAAAGATATCTGGTGTTTTTCAGGGTGTTTTATGTGAGTCAAAACATGATGATGAAACTCCTCCACCCTCCATGCACCACCCAACACTGCCACACACTACCCACCGCTGCCCTCCACCTCCTCCTTCCCCTCTTCTCCCTAAGCCCCGCCACCTCCTCCCTCCCTCAAAAAGAGAAGACTGATCGACCAGATCTGGTCCAGATAGGGGATGGGAGGCAGGTCGCCAAAAGAAGGGAGGGGGAGTGGGAGGAGGAAGGAGGAGGGAGGAAGTGAGGGAGAAGAGGGGAAGGAGGAGGGTGACAGGTAGAGGAAAGGAAAGGAGAGGAGAAGTGGCGAGTGGAGGAAGAGAGGGAGGGTGGTGAGGGTGTTCATGCGTGTTTTTGGATCTTTTCTTGGTTGCCGTGGGGGGGTGGGGGGGTGGGGGTGTTGTTTTCTAGTTTTTCGAGTGTTTTTAACAATTACTCTAGATAGTGTTTTGGAAACTTTTCATTTCTAAAACAGGCCTGCCAAACAGACCCTCAGGTTTGATCGGCACTCTGCATAAGCTTTTTCCTCATATCCAAGCTCTCTCCCCACCCACTTACTAAGTTTTACAACAAACTCCAACACTAGATCATATACATACAAACATATCTCTCCCTCCATCTAATTTTCTCTGGACAACACTCACAAGCTGTCTCTCCACCTACTTATCTAAAGTTTTGAAACAAACTCCAACAGTCCAATTTTCTATTTTGACAACACTCAAAACCCAATGTGAACAACAGACAATGTAGAGGTGCAAAAAAAGCATTGACAACATTAAGCATTAGAATGTGATGCCAACACATTAAATGAAAAGTGAACATGCATGGAAGAACAGAGGAAGTTGAGAAAACATAAACTAAAACTGTGCACGCCACTCTACTCTAGAAAACCTTCCCCCAAAATGAGATATATAGTTAAGAGACATTGACTTAATGTAAATCAATGAGCAGAGAACCCAGAGAATCCATGTCTAACTTATCACACCTTATCCACAACTGGAGCCTCGGGTTCCTCGTTGCTCTCTCCTCTTGCTTTAAGCTTCATCTCTTCGTTATTCTCTATGGCCTGAAATAGCAACTAAGGTTATAGATAACAAAAAACTAAAACTTACATAAAACTGGACAAATATAATGCTGGATGGTGAAGGTGAAACCAACCCTAAAAAATTCAGCTAACTATTAAGTAACAGAAAGAGATCCAACTCAAAGGTTCATAATCAGTTGACAAAACATAAGTAACAAATGCTTATCAATAAATCATGTTTAAGAAAAGTATTTGTCAAATAACATAAGAGCACAAAAACTACATAAAAGCACTATGAAGGATAAAAGAAACCAAGATTCTCCCACAAAGTAATCTTTTAGACAGGAAAAATAGGAAGGGAATAAAGCTAGTCCATCCTTGCAAATAACCATCCTAAACTTAACTTCAACAAATATTAGAGCATCAGGCATATGGCAGGTGATCAAACATACAAATCTTTGGCAAAGACCTACTAGAAGCGTGAAGAAGAGTAATTTTTTGAACTATAAAGGGGGAGGGGGGGGACTCAGCATATTAACATAGTCATTAAGATGCTCACAATAGTCTTTAGAATTAAACAATCACAAGCACCTGCTGTATACGAGCACGCTTTTGAAAGATTTGATCTTCATGAACAGCAACAGCCTGAATAAAGTGTTCAACTCTGTCCAGCAGAACCTGAAATGCAGGGAAAACATTAAGCAAAACCTGTCACTTAAATAGAAGCCTGCACTTCGTCAAAATAAGGACTCAGCTAGTCCACCTTGAACGTCCTGTTTTCTGATAAAATTTATGTTATTTAACAAAGAACATAGACACAAATAAGCACCATTAAAACTAAAAGTTGTAAGGTGCTAGTATACAAGAGCATGATTTAGAGAACTAACAAATATAAATTGTACACCAAACGTTACAAATATTACATGTATTTGTACTGCAGATGTGCCTAACAGATTTACTTTCAGAACTATACTTGCATTAAGACAATCCAGAAAAAAAATAATAATCTCATTCAATTATCCCTTAATCACAACTACATATTGCGTGGGCATTATGAGAACTCTTACTTGTCAATTAAAAAAAAAAGGGTAGCAGAGAGCAAAGACCTGCCAAGAATCCCCTTACAACGATTACCAAGGTTCCAATCCACCGGGACACAAATACCCAGTTAGATGAACGGCCAAAGCGTACACAAAGACAAGGAAACAAACTTGACATCCACATGCATGCATTGTGTCATGACAATGTCGTTGAAGTAAACTGTCTTTGCACTTAGCATGATAGTATCATACCAAACGTTTTTCAGGCCCACCAGGAGCCCTCATTTTATTGTTATTGGATCGGATGGCCTTCAAATTTTTTCTAGGAAATGATCAAAACAAAGCCTTCTAGGGCCTCGAAACTAACAACGTTTGTTAGCACAATGCATGCCATCCGATCAAGATGCAAGACAGGACAAACATGGCAAATAAAGGCCCCCCTGAACAAACATTTACTAAGATAGAGATATTTTAAAGAAAGCCTTCTAGGGCCTCGAAACTAACAACGTTTGTTAGCACAATGCATGCCATCCGATCAAGATGCAAGACAGGACAAACATGGCAAATAAAGGCCCCCCTGAACAAACATTTACTAAGATAGAGATATTTTAAAGAAAGACGATGGCATAAGGCGACCTTGACCTTATTAAATTGTATGGGAAAAAAAAAAAAAGGAGCAACCAAAAGGCGATATTAAATTGTTTTGACCTCAAAATCTGTGTACTGTACTTTCTTTCCACAAGGTCTACCATGTAAGTTGTCCATAGTATAAAGCATGTAGATGTGAATGCATGCAATCATATTATTCATCAAAAGATCAAATTATAAGATTTCCTACATCTTGTAGGAAATCTTGATTTTAAAACTGGACGAACCATTCACAGACAACTCCTGCACCATGAGGACACCTATAATCTGAAGTCCTGTTTGGCAAACAAGTTTTTTGGCCAGTTTGTATAAAACTTGTTTTTTTCCTACTTTAGCTACAGGAACCCTCTAAAAACCCCCAAAGTTTTTAACATACATACCCAGAATACTAATTATTTAAATAAAAAAAAAACTCTTTTCCTTCACTCCTTTCCTCCTCGTTACACAAAAAATACACACCAAAAAAAATTATTTTCCTTCCTTCTTTTTCCTTCTTCTTCTTCACCCCCTCAAACCGGCTATCAGCACCAAAAATCCACTCACTGCCGGGCACCGGAGACAGAGCTGGTGCCAGCTCAAACATCCGCTCACTGCCGGCACCGGTCATCACTTCCGGCACCAGCAACGGAGCTGGGGCCTTCTTTTTTTTTTTTTTTCCCTTCTTTTCCTCCTCCTCTCCCCTCTCCCTCCCTCCCCTCCATCTCCCCACCTCCCTCCCCCCCACACAAAAGAAAGAAAGAAAGAAAGAAAAAGGAAGAAGAAGGCGCTGGCAGGGGTGCCAGTCACAGGCGGCCGGCGACAGGGATGGAGGGTGAGGAAGGGCAGGGATGGAGGTATGAGGAAGGGCAGGAAAAGGAAAGGGAAAAAGAAAAGGAAAATGAAAACGAAAAGGAAAAGAAAAAAACAAAAATAAGGAAAAGTTTTACACACCCCAATAATTTTTCTACAAATTCTACAGTAAGTTACAGTAAAGTTTTAGACAAATACCCAAAAAACTCACTTGCCAAATGGGCCTCTCTATCCTCTACCCTTTTTGAAATATCAAGTCAAGGAGGAGGACCAAATTCAGTCCTTGAAAGTGGAAATAGCATTGATGATACTATCTTTCTTAGCTGAAAAAAAGAAAGACAGATTGGATACTCAGAAAATCTCGCGATAAAGCATTGCCTTTCAGCACCAAACAACCATTTATAGGAGATCCAATAACACCTATTTGCAGCCAAACCTGAGGACCACTATGAGCTCTAATGAGAAATTTTAGAGCCACCAAGCACCCAGAGAACCCAAAACAAAGCACTGAGCAAGAAGACCCAAATTTATAATCAACAATCTAACCACTACTAGATAGCATTGACCTGGAATTACCTTTTACGCATAAGAACAATTGACATTTTGCATCTAATAAATCTCAAATAGTCACCCATGCAATTTTTTTGTTTTTCTTTTTTCTCAATTAACAAGGATTATTGAGGTTTTACCATTACAGACATCAACAATTCTAGTCATAATACAGGTACATGTCATCAAAAAGGGGGATAGTAGTCAAGAATACTAGTCACTAGAAGAAGAGTAAATTACCTCACCCGCTTCAGTAAGATAACCACCCATTGCCGTGAACTCCCTTCTATATACAACCATCAGCAGACTGATAGCCCCCTATAGGAATTAACAAAATTAATGACAACTAAATAGAGAAAGCACCAAGGAGGCCATCAAGTAGCAAAATAATATTCAACAATTTAATAAGTTGTGTAATCTCTATGATACTAATAGACCACGATCCTAGTAACGCATATATACATAACAACAATATATGCCAATATCAAACAAATGCACAGAGACTAGTCATAGCAATAACCACTTCTGGGATCTAGCTCAGTGACACATACCTCTCTAATTTCTAATGTTGGCATGTGGGGAAGAAAGTCATTGCCAACAAAGAAGCACAAAAACACAAAATCATCCACCAGCCTTTCAAAATCCATCTCACATGGAGGGCTGGCTATCTCTAAATCATATTGCAGGTACTCACGCAAAACCCATATGTTGAGGAACTGCCAAATAAATAAAAAGCAACAAGAAGTAAGAAGGGTTCCATGATACAACACCAATAAAGGGAAAAATACTTGAACATGAAACCTGAAAATTTAAGCTCATGATTGATTACCCCACCTGATACTTTTTCTTGTGAATAGGAACATCATTTACCAAATTACCATTTGCATCTTTATATCCAGTAGCAGCACCATGACAGTCAGCTGCCAGATGACCAACTTGACCACAAACGAAACATTTTTCCTGTTGCCCAGGTGGAGTAATTACCTGTACCATTCATGGAGAGATTCAGAGTATTTAATGTTTACAGCAAGAATCCCTACAACAGTCTATACAATAACGCCACACTAACCTCCCTCAATATAGAAAAGTGGACTTCATGTGTAGCCAGAGACAGCATAATCAGATCAGCATCCTAGGTTCAGACAAATCAAAAAAATTGCTTCAGCTATTGCCATCACAGAATCACAAACCAGATCCATCAGGCCAATTTTTAACACTAAAAAATTATGTAAAGAAATGCAAACAATGATATTAAAAAAGGAAGGCAGAGCAAATAACAATAATACAACTCACCAGACCATATAGACAGTGTCGGGTGTTTGGATCAAAGCCAGGAAAGTTACGTTGTAAACGAATGAATGACATGATTTTGTGCTCTCCCTCACCAGGAACATTTGAATCAGAAAGAATAACCTTCAAATAAGTACCCAATGCAGCCCCATAAATTAATTAAGAGATGATAAAGTATCCTGAGAACCAGCATATTCTGAAGATAGAACCTGAAGTGATCACTCTGCAGGATCATCCAAGTTTCAAAGACTGATGAAGGAAAGGAATTTGAAAAGCTCTGACAATCGCACCTTTGTAAACCTCCAGCCAGGATTGTGGTTCAACCGAGACTGTATATAATATTGAAGGGCTACGGAAAGCACTGCCATGAATGGAGTACCAGGGGTGATGACATTTGAATCAGATGTCTCAGGCTTCTCTTTTGGCAATAAATTAGCCCCCTCAACCTCAAATTCTTTCTTCAACCTTTCTTCTTCAGCTTCCTGAAGGATGGAAGTAAACTACATAACTAAAACTTCTTCTACTTTCAAGAATGAGATGAAAGAATTCTTACAGCTTCAGCAGCATCTTTAGCGGCCCTAAAACGCCTAGATCGTTGCTGGTTCATTTTAGCTCTTGGAGCAACACCATCTAAAGAAGAAATAACAAATTAAAGATACAGAGTGTCCATTTTCAAAGAGAACACTGAGAAAGATAATTTCTTTACTTACCAATTGCCATGTAAAGAAGCTTTCTTGGGCGAACCAGCAAGAATAAGTGGTCGATGTAATCAAATATTGATCTGAAGACATCATCATAGGTGGCCGGCGGAGGCTGTACATGCACAAGACAAAACCACGCTTCATTAAACTAAAGACAAAAGCTAGAAAACACATATTAGGAAGGCTTTTGCAATAACCGACTACTTATATACAATTGATGAACCCTAGGGACGTCTTTTAGAGCTATCAATTTCAATTATGTGTACCAACTTCATTGAATAACTATGCAGCTGGTACTTGACAATTCATGCACATCATTACATTTCATAAACGAGATTGCTAGACATAGACAGCCATATACACTTATCCAAGAGTTGCAACATATATGAAGTCAACATGAAAAGAGCACCAATAAATATGTCTCCTGGTGAAACACTAAAAAATAAAAAATAAAAATCTCAGACAGCACATGATATAGAAAAAGTTTGGATTTGAGGCTCTGAAAAGATTAAGAATGTGTATACCTACTTATTCTAACATTGGTTTATACAGAAGGGCAAATGAAGGCCACACATGAAAAGAATCCCTTTATTATTGAGTAGAGAAATTCACAGAACAATTAATAGAAAATAATGCAGTTTCATAATTCACTGACTCCATCCCAAAATTGTGGGTTACTTTTATAAATCCAACTTTTTAGTAACATTGCAAAGATTGTCAGGCACTGGCAGCTTTATTTCCATTTTCAATATTTGTAAATTCTATTACAATTTTGATCGTGTGCCATTTCTACTACTTCTAATTACATAGCTAAACTTGAGGTGCCCATTGGTCTATGTGAAACTCCAGATGGATGACTGTGCTTGTTTGACAAACTTGCACTAGTGAATGCGTTTGAATGCCATACACATGTACTAACATACGTTAAAGAACTCTACTGAGTTTCATGTGCCCTACAGCAATGGTAATCAAGAGGCATCATGAACCGGAAGATCTAAAGGTTTTGTTAACCAATTTTGGTAGACACATTTCCTAAAAAACCAAAAGAAAAATATGACATTAAAATGGACAGAGGGAGTTAAAAAACATTAACATATCACATTAGAAAAATATTCATATTCAATGCTTCAAGATATTGTGCATCTCCAAACCATAGCAGCAACATCTTGTCTAATTACACAAGTCACAAGAGAGAGGCCTGCTAACGTGACAGCCTTCAAAGATAGTAGACACAAAAAGTTACCAAATCAAAGGCGGTATCTTTCTTATTGTAAAATAATGTCTGCTAAGACAAATTAATCCACAGGTAAAACCATTGCATATACATATATTTAAAAATGTACACAAAAGGAGACAAATGCCTGTAAGACAAATGCCTGTATGTGTAAATTATGGTCTCTATATGCCAATCAAAAGCTAAAGTTCCAGGATAAACGGATTAATTGATAGGGTGACAAAAATGCTGATTATGCTCATGTAAGATAACTTTCATTTTGAAGTTCCCAATCCTCTTGTTATTATTTTCCTATCAAGATGTATCATCAACAGATCAACCCAAGATTATTCATGTTGTCCAGCATGGTGCCAAAACCGGATTTGTTTCCTTGAATATTTTTCCAGGTAAAGGATGCAACTGAGAAAAGGACATAGCAAAAACAAAGGGAAAAAGAAATTTCGTGCATGCATTCAGTTCAAATAAAACATAATGAAAATTAAATTCAAGAGTTTTAGATAATGCATATAGTGCAAAAACTTTTTATTAAAAAAATATTAATATTTAAATATCTACCAAAAAATCCTCTTACATCAGTAAGTCGTCTAAACAATAGAAAATAGAAATTTTCACTTCAATACTAATGTGTATATCCTAAACCTGTGGATATTGTAGAATCAATAACCTTTCCAGCCAAACTCTAGGCTAAGCAGAAACAAAGTGAGACAGAGGTCTAGGTTTTCAGTCCATAAACATCATAGCACTGGGAAAATGAAAGGCAGCTGCTTTTTTAGCAAATAAACGTGCAAATATAAATATAAAAAGGAAAACCACACTACTATCTTTTAAAGATTCCATCCTTTCTTATTTATTTCAGCAATTGGACATTTATTCTCCGCCATCAATTTGTTGAATATCCAACAACAGCGGACCAAAGCATGGGATCATGAATGCCTTAAAAGCGCTAGGATAGCTTACACCCATAAGTTTCAACTCCAAAACTCTACTCTCAATTCCTCTAATTCAGTTATCTCCCAGGCCAAGAAGCAACTAATCACCAAGATGTACTCTTTTTTTTTTCTTTTTATACTTATCTCCATGCCTTCTGATACTCCATACTCCAATGCCACATATTCCTAAATCCTCTACCTCAGTGTTCCCATTTTCCCCATTGACTCTGCTTCAGTCCTCCTCCTACCTCTACCCAAGTCCCAATAAGCTTGTCAGCAACAACTTCATTTCTGCTTTCTTCTTCTTTTAACTCAATCTTCGCTAATCCCCATCCCAAAACCACCCCCCTCCAAATACTAAGTTTCTTCTCTTCCCTTTCTTTTCAGCAGCTCCCAATCATTTTCCTTCCTTCTTCTTCATGACTTCCAGCTCTCCAACCCCAAATAAAAAAATATATATCACCCCCCTTTTTGATACTAGACAAAGATATTCAAAGATACAGCGACTGACACCACTTAGCCTCAGCATGAATGTTTTCTTCAACATAGATGGCATTACAAAGCTCTACCTAAGACCTCACTTCTAAACTAAGACTACCATATAAGCATTCCACAAAGATTCGCTATTCTTCTCTCAAACAGACAGTTACTATGGCAAACACCAGAGAAGGCATATGTTTAGTGAAGAATAGTCCACGATCATATACAAAAGTATGAACTCATGCCGATCCATGCCATCTCCAACAAAGTCATCATAGACCAGACGTCGAAAACTAGAAAGAAGCTGTATTGCTCACAAATAAAAGGCCTACTACTTTAACCTAACAGACTATTCTTACGAAAAGATCTCCAAACTAAGTCAGAAAACACATTCTAAGTTCTTATTCCAGGCATCCCTCAAGAAACCCACAACATTCTAAACGTAACCTGACCCTTAACCCTATGTTCCATCTGCCTTACACAGAATTGGAAGTACGACTGTTTTAGCCCAAAATTCTGATACCCTAACAAGCTCAGTCCACAAAAGATTGCAACACATTGAATAAGCATAATAGCATATCTTCATTTCGGCATAAAAATAACTTATTATGAAGTTCAAAAATTGGCACATTTTATTCAATAAACACTTAATCAAAAAGCCACTGCCACCAGCACAAACTCTTACTCATCATTATTTTCACATAAAACTTTCAAACGTCCTTCCCACCCAAAAAAAAAAAAAGGATTTGTTCTAGCAATAATTAACCCTAAACTCAAGACTTCCAAAACAACAAAATAGTGAAAAAAAGCCAAAAACCGGGAAATCAACAAGTGTACTTCTTCAATTGATAATCATAAAAAAAGAATAGAGCTTTTTAACTTCGACAATACCCTGCCTTCTGGGTGAAAACACGGATGAATAATCCCATTCATATCCAAATACAAGTTATCAAACTCCATTCCATTAGGATTTGGCTTCGAGACATCCACAGGTACAACGACGCCGTCTGCGCCCTCCCTTGGCTCCTCCTCCACCACGCCGACGATTGCCAACGGGTACCGATCGGCCAGCCACCGGTAAAACGCCGGCACTCCCATCCCTTCTTTTCTTTTTTCTTTTTTTTTTTCTTGACTCCTTTCTTCAACCACCACCTCCTGTAGAAAAAATCTCCCCCCAACTCTCAGAGATTGAATTAATATAAAAAGTGTGTGTAGTGCGTGTGTATATGTATTTATACACACACAGTTTCTGTGTGGAAGGTTTTAGAGTGCATATCTTACGAGGATCTGCTTTATATGCGTTGGAGAAAGAAGAAATTATACAGTACAATAATAGTACATTGAGAGATCTGGGACAGGTGTCAATCGTGAAAAGACGCTAATGCCCAGCAGGGATGATGAACTCGATCCAGTTTCCCCTATCAAGGTGTTTTGACTCATCTTTCTTTTTCTTTTTTTTCCATTTTTGCTTTGAGGCCCTCCGAATTTTTGTTTGTTTTCCATCATACTGGCAACAACGGACGTTTGTTTTCCATCATATAATATTGGTCTTCACGTGTAGTAAAAAAAAATCTTTAATGGGGAATGCCATAATTTTTGAATGATTTAGGGAAACATTTTTGAAAAGGTAGTGCATGGAAGTCTTATAAAAGATAAAGAAGATGAAGAACATTGTTAAAATATAACACGTACTACTTCATATGTGTGTGTGTTCACACACATATATATGTATATTATAATTTAATAGTATTAAAAGCATATGCGATGCACATGCAATTTAGAAATAAAATTCTCATTACTACAGCAAATTTTAGTACTTTAGCCTTTTTTCTTCCATCAAATGATACCCATGTTGGTTGTTTTGATGTTTAGAGGCAACTATGTCGTCAATATGTGTTTGGAGGGTTAAGGCTAAGAAATAGTTATAGATGGTTATTTTGATAATAAATGTTTAGTTAGCAAAATAGTTAGTAATTTGTAGAAAAGCCAGTTATTTGTATAAGGGTAAAGTTGGAAGTTTATCATGTGACAGCAATAGTTTTCTCCAAGTGCGGTTATTTGATAATGTATGTTTAGGTAACAAAATAATTTGTATAAAGATAATTATTTGTATATAGGTAAAGCTGGAAGTTTATAATGCGACACAATAGTCTATCCTTTCATATATAGTATAGAAATGCACAAATATTTTTGGCAAATTAATTTTATATAAAATTCTCATTCATAAAGCAAATTTTGGTATTCTCACCTTTTTTTTCCATGAAATAATATTTATAAAATTATATTTGCGTTGGTAATTGCAATATTTAGAGACAATTATGTTGTCAACATGTGTTTGGAGGTTAAGTTTAAGAAATAAGTGTTTTGACAGTATATGTATGCATAGCAAAATTGTGATGACCCCACCTCCCCTAGCGCATACCCTAAAGTATCGACGACCCGCCTGCCTATCTCTCGCCATGGCTCAAATACAGATTTGCTAACAATAATCAAGAACCATAATCCTGATCGACAATAACTAGCCATTCATCAACGTAATCACAATCCAACTATCAGTTCAGTCTTACATTACAATGCAAGTTCCAAACTTACAAAGTTGAAATTCAAACTTACAAGTCATAACCAAACTAGCACATCGCTACTATTACTATAATCAAAAGATTTAGATAAGTTGGCCCTTCATGCTCACTTGCCTATATCGTCGTCCCCTGTAAGGAAAACAAATCAAAAGGGGGTGAGCTTTCGCTCAACGAGATTCCAAGTAAAACATACAATCACTGATCATACACTAGTTATATAGAATGTAAATTTTCACATAATAATGGATTAACATCTCAAAGAAACAATAACACTTTCAAGTAAAAGGATACAGGGCTCTCATGATCTCATTCAAGTGACTTGTCCAGTACATAAGACTTCCGTTGACACTCTGTCAACCTTATTTAATAATATTACCAAGTAGATTCTCCGCTTCACAACAATCTCAGTCCACCATACATTTCTTTGTGAGGCCCCGATTTTTTCCCAATTTT
This sequence comes from Gardenia jasminoides, assembly GCA_013103745.1. Lineage (NCBI taxonomy): Eukaryota > Viridiplantae > Streptophyta > Magnoliopsida > Gentianales > Rubiaceae > Gardenia > Gardenia jasminoides. The sequence goes on along the minus strand of CM023096.1, from coordinate 7,238,667 downwards.
TGGAAAATATTAAATAATGTTAATTATAGTTATTTTGGTTTGCCAAGGTGTTTATATGGTTTGTTTTGCTTTTAAAAGTGTTTGGTTTTGACTCACTTGTTTTACAAAGTTTGAAAACCCTAATTTGATTAAAACCCTAGTTTTTTCGAAAACCCTAAATTGGGATAAAACCCTAATATGTATATGCAAAACCCTAGTTTGGATTTGTAAAACCCTAGTTTTGAAAATACATTTAAGTTTTACACTTAATGACAAGTTTGTTTGTCTTCTTGATTTTACGTGTGTTAACGCATGATTAAGAAGAGGGATTACGATTCCTAGGTGATTAGTGGCCTTAGTAGGTGTAATTAAGTTTTGATAGACTAAGTTGAATTGAATACCTATGGACTAAGTTGATAGGAAAGAGAATTACTTGGGTAAGGGTGAAAATAACCTAAGTTAGTAGGTTTAATTAAGCATGAGAAATTTGACCAACTTTGACCAAGGCTTAAATATCTAAGTGTTGCCATCCTTTAGCTATTTCTAGCACCAATAGAGCCGGCCAAGCAAGAAACAAAAGGAGAAGGAAAAAACCGTGAGAAAGGGGAAGAAAAGAAGAAAAAAAAAGAGAGGAAAAAAGAAGAAAAGCTTGGGGAATTTTTGCAAGTTTCAACCATCCAATCTTGAAGTTAAGCTAGGATGATAAGAGGGCTAACTTGGGGCTTGTAATTTCATCAAGAATATAAGCCAAGAAGGTATTTTCCCTTTTCTATATAAGCTGGAATTTGGTTGAAGTTGATGAAATTGTTGGATTTTGTTGTTGTTTTGACTTGATTGAGGATCATGTTTAGCTTCTTAGATGAATATATGGGTTAGATTGTTGAATTTTCTTGTGTAAAGCTCCAGCCAAGAAGAAATCATTAGGGTTGAATTTTTGTCCATTTTTCTGTCCGAATTTGCTTGATATTTTCGAAAATGATGAGGACAGAATTAGCTTTAGCACAAAGCATGAAAGTTGTAGAGAGTTGAGTGAGGATTCTACCTGTAAATTTTCAGGTGAATCGGAGCACTGTAGCATGTGAAATGACTAAAATGCCCCTGATGCCCTGTTTCTGTCCGAACCGTTATTTTGCTGCTGTAATGGGCCATTTTGACCCGGAAGATGACTGTTTTTGTTTTTGAGGTCTTCTTAAGTATTGTAGCTTTATGTGTTAGCTTTCTAATGGCTTTTGAATCGTTTGATTTGGAGCTGTGAGTGTCGAGTTATGGCCATTTGAAGCCGTCTTGCTTAAATCTCTGCGATAGGGTAGAAAGCCATTGTTTTGATTATTTTCGACCTAGTTCGGGATGGAATTGGATTTCAACTTCTTCATGGAAGTTGTAGAGGGTAATGTGGAACGTGTAAGGGTTGCATTTGCTTGATTGTTATTGCATTCAAGTCGATGAGTTTGCATGTGTGTGTTTTGGTTGAATGCATTGAGTTTTGGCAAAAAAAACAGAATGACAAACCAAGCAACTTCAGCTTTTTTTGTGTTGATCCTTTGTGATTTGGCTTTTGGCCAAAACATGGAACTTATAGCCCTTCATTCTAGCTTTCCAACGCATCTGGAATTTCTGGATTCGGATTTGTGAGCGCCAAGTTATGATCATTTGAATGTAGCCTGTCGGCAATTCTGATGGGGAAAATTTCTGAAACTGTTTCGACATTTTTCACCTAGAAAGAGAAAATATGGGCAGAAGTTGTCTTCATGGAAGTTGTAGCTTGTTCTCTTAGCTTCGAAACGGTATCTCGTACATTCTAATCCGATACTTGTAGCCTGAGTTATGAGTATTAGCGTACAGGGTGTCAAAACTGTCTTCTACACCTTTTAGTGTGTGTTTTCCGTTTTCGTTCCATTTCATTCGTTTTCCGTCTAACGCTCATGCGTGTGCTCCTTTTTAACTATATGAAGTTTTTATAAGCGGTTTTTGAGAGTTTAATTCATTGAGTATTTGCATGTCATGTCATTTCACCTTTGAAAATGGATTTTGCTAGACCTTTTAGTTTGGAATCGGAAAAGTAATTTGCTTGCACTTTCACATCTCGTGAGATTCTGTGGACGTTGAGATCGGTTTAACCGCCTACATTGTCTTGTTTACGCATAACGCTGGTGAGTGTTCCTTGCATGTTTGTGAATAAATTGCTCTGTTGACGTGTTTAAATGCTTTTAATAATTATGTGAAGGGCGAGTGTGTACTTTATCGCACTCGGCCTACTTTTTATTCTACCGTTCAACTGTGTGCTTTTCCATTATTTGTATATTATTTGTGCATGACTGTAGGCCATGTGTACTAACACATAGGCTGAACAAGGCCTTTCCCCCTTCGTTATCGACCTATTCGAGTCGGGACTCGGTCGGTAGGTTGATAACCTGCATCTGTATACTCGAAAGTATTACCACTAGGAGTTTTAAGGAGGAGTAGGGGTTGAGTATTGAACAAGACGGACGCAACCGCTTCTAGTGGAACTGTATCCTTTCACCGGTATTTTCCCGCTTATGTGTTTATACATTTTATGCTTCTAAACTCAATTATATTAACCTACCAAGTGCTTAACCGATATATTTTGCTCCACCGCATCTGTGTGATTTGTATGATATTAGGATCGCCACTCGGGTTTTAGCTCATCCCTTTCAACTTTGTTTTCCCAGTGATTTGAGATCGAGAGCTTCCAAGGGTTACACGGGTCAATTGGTTGGAGACCTAATCTTGTATTTTGATGTAGCCCTTGTATTTTGAATTGTACTAATGGAATTTTGGATGGATAAACTTTTGTATCTATAATTATAGTTCGGGACGTTTGTGGTTCGTTAAGGAAACTTTGGGGTTTAAATGTTACATTTGATTTGAGGACATCGATGTATTTTGTTATTTGCATTTGAACTAAGGATCTGTAGTGAGTCCCCGAGTTAGGCCACGATACCTTGGGCCTGAGAGGTAGGGTTGCCACATTCTTGACCGGGCCCGCACGCTAAATTGAAGAGAGATAATATTCGAGTATACCAAATCACGTCCAAGTTCAAGAGACAAGACCCATGACTCATTGATTTTGTTGATCACGCTCATGTGGGCTCGACTCGAACAACTAACCAGTGGAGTTTGGGACCAAGCATGCAATGGAGTCAACGGGACAACAACCCAAACAACAATCAAGTCGTGCACAAGAAAAACATTTCACATGATCAAGTAACAGTCACCCAGTCAAAAGAGGGTGAGTATGATAAAGTACGCACTCGCCTATGCATAAATTCACGAGCTAGTGTATCAAGTAGGGGTGAAATTTTTTCGAGCTACTTGACTTGATTACTCGAGTAGCTTGATTTTGAGCTCGAGTCGAGTTCGAGTTACTTGACAAGAAAATCGAGTCGATCTCGAGTCGGAGAATACATTAATCGAGTACTCGTCGAGCTACTCGACTCAATAAAATTTAATTTAAAAATTAATATATTATATTTATTAATTTACCATTTTAGCCTTGTTAGTTTAAAATATAACAATCTTTACCATTTCGAGTTCTCAAGCTCGAGATCCAACTTGATCAGCTCGTCTTCGAACTCGAGCTCAAGCTCGAGCCCCTTGTTTCAAGTTCGAGCTTGAGTATATAGATACTCGAGCTCGACTCGACTCAAATTCACCCCTAGTATCAAGCAATAAACATGTTACTTAAACAAGAACATAGCATTCAAGTAGCATGACATTCAAGCAAGAAGTATAGCATTCAAGCGCTTCACAAGTTCTTGGAACACTCACATTTAAAGTACAGCTCAAATCTCCGGTTCAAGTGCTTCCTCGTGCTCACTTCCAAGTTTTAGGATCAAGGTAATAAAGTACATTAAGATTCATTATTCCAAGCCACAATAAACAACCAACTTCATTTCTAATTCTTAGCTAAAAGTCCCCAAAATGTCTTCACCCCAAAGCTCTCCCAAAACCCTCGTAGTTCCATATCTAACTCAAGGAAAAACTCATGTGTACCATAAATCATTGATTTGAGTAAAAGAGAGTGCAAATAGGTCTCAACTTTGGCCACCAAATTGGCTCAAAACTGCCCAAACATTTTAGTTTAAATTACTGGAAATTCCAGCATGGAAAAATAGGGGGAAAATGAGGTAAAACTTCTTAAAACTCTTCATTTTTCCACTCCAAACCACCATCCAAAATAGGGTTAGGACTTAACCATGTGTATAGGGTAAAAACATAGCAATTTCATCGCACAATTTCAAAAGGAAAGCTGAAACAAAACTCTCTCTTACTCGGCAGCCTAAACAAAATTTTAGCCAAGAAAACAGAAAAATTTTAAAGTTTTAACCATTTAAAACTCACAATTTTGATTGTAATCCAACACACACTTTAAATTTCAAGTCTTATAACATGTTTTAAGCAAAATTCAGCAAAAAAGTCATCATGAAAAATTGAAATCAAAGCTAAAATTCTTCACCCCTGAATTCGGCCAGTATGCAAAATTTCCATCAAAAATTTCAAAACACTTCCCTAACAAATCTCAAACAATCTCATTTCACACTTCATAGCAAGGCTACAATAAGTCAAGAGATTTAGCCTCCAATTTCAACAAGAATATCACCAATTTATGCATAATACTTAACCCTAAATTTCAACTCAAACAACCAAGCATCACTTTCCATAATCATAACTTGGATAGCTATTTCAAGATTTAATCAAAACCAAAAGATCAACTCACGAAGTAAGGGAATAAATAAAAGAAATAATTTAGCAATTACCTCTCTTGGTTCCTCTAAGCGAGAAGAAAACAACGACAAACTCCTCCAAGATCTTTCTTCCAAGCTTAAGCTAGAGTTTGATGGAGTGATTGAGGTTTTCTTTTCCTTTTTCTCACAAATTCAAGCAAGAATATAGCTAAGGTTTGGTAGTTTTTCCCTTTGCTCAAGGAATTTTCGCCCCTCCCCTTCTCTTTACAAGACAAGAAAATGAAAATTGGAAGAAAGGAAAAGTTTGGTTGGAATTGTGTAAGGCATCACTTGGTTGCAATTGTGCCACTTGTTCAATTCTCATAGGGTTTTCCCAAACTTTATGCATAAAACTTCCTCCTCTTCTTAAAATTTCCTCACACAATCACAAAATCACACTTACACCAATCACTAACCCCTACATGTAACAATTAATAGCATCATTAAGACACAAAATCATTAATTAAATAAATAAGGAAAATACAATTCAATTAACATGGTTGCAAGAAAATAATCTTGTCCGGGTCCTCACAAAAATAATGAGCAATTTATATAAGACTAAAGTTGAAAATCTATATGTGACAATGATAGTTTACCTCAAAACCCCCGCCATCCTTTTATATCTAGTATTGAATATAGTTATTAAATTGGACCCAACAAGGAATTTGGTAGAGGGATCGGGCTAAGAGATCACTCACAAGTTGAGTTTGTGGGTACTAATTCAATATTTATAAATATAAAATATTAATCTAAGTATACCTAAAATATGTAATAAAGTGCTTTTTAAACACTAATAATTAGAAATATATACAATGAACATATAAATATTAATAGAATATTTAATTTGATTTTATTATACTTTTACATAAATAATAATATAGTCAAATATAAAATAAAATTTTGTCACTTGTTTTCAAAGATGTAATATCATTTTTTTTTATTATTTTATTTTTGTTTAAAAATGAAATAATTTTCTAACTACTCAAATGCGGTCACTTTGAAAGTTAAAAGGATTAATTGTATAATGAAAAAGTAAATAAGTTCATTTAATAAAGCATTTACTTATCAAGTAAAAACTAAGCAAATAGTAAAGTTTTATGCACATTTAAATGAATATCCAATGTACAAATATTGTCAAAAGCATACATACGCTTTGTTTCAAAAATAAAGACCCACAACTGTTTAAAAACGGTTCAACTGAGAAACTGAACTAGTTTCCAATTGAATCACCGAGTCAAATGGATTTGATAGGATCAATTTCTTGTCTGGTTAAACTAGAGACATGATTGAGTTGATACTCGGATTACAGAGTCAGGTTAGGTTTTGATAATTATGGTATGTGGTCAATATGGATGGTGTATTTTTTTGGAACTTGTATAAAATTTTACTGTAACTTAGTGTAGAATTCGTAGAAAAACTTTCTTATTTCCTTTTATTTTTATCATTATTTTTTCCCTTTATTTCCTCTTTTCTTCTTCCTCTCTCATTTTACCATTGCTCGTCCTCCTTCGTCTATCCCTACTATTGCCATCTCTGTCGCTGCAGCCTCCATCTTACCTGCCTTTCTTTCCTTTTTTTTCCCTTCCTCTCTCTCCACTTCTCTTTTCTCCTCCCCTTTTCCCCTCCTCCTCGCTCCGTCTTTCTCATTCTTTTCTTTTCTCTCCCCATTAGACCTGTCAATGGGTTGGGTCAGGATCATAATATCAATTCCGGACCCGAAGCCATTTAGTTATATGTTTTCCATTCCCGACTCGTAGATCCGACAGGTCCTAGACTTTTCCTCCCCTGCCCAGACCCATTCGGGGCTAGATATGGGTTGAGTAGACCTGATAGATTATGCTTTTTTTTTTTAGCCACAAGTTGATACCAAAAGTCTCAGGTTAAAAACAAAGCAGAAAATAACTAAAAGCATGCAAACAAAACCGTTGAAATCACTTGGAATTGAAATCAAAACAAATAGTCTTCCAAAATCAATCAAAATATCAAATACAACATCCAAAGTTAACTGCTAATAAGAAATGCATCCAAATTACTCAACATAAGCTTTGAAAGCCAATTATGAGTTACTCTACAAATCTTTCCAAAACCAATAATAGTGGACATATGGAACAAATTATAATATCATGCTCAAGTGTCTCGTAGCCTTCAACAACCTTCATAACTCTCAAATTTCACAACTTTCTACACAAAAAAACAAGAAACGATATATATTGTAAACTAAGTATATACAAAGATCAAGTACAAAAAATTATATACAAAAAATTATATTTTTTTCTCGGCTGATAAAAAAATTATATACAAAAATCAAGTAAAAAATCATATTGGCCTTATTCAAATACATCATCCTAACTTGACAACTTTGGAAAAATCACCTAAATTTTCAAGTAACTCTAAGAAACAAAGAGAAATAAATTAGATTGGCCTTATTCAAACAAACAAACTTCAAGCAGGATTTAAAGAAAAAAATAACAAAAAGAAAAAAAGATTATTTATACAGACTTAAGATTTATGAACTTACTTCTATTCTTTTTTAATGATAACCAATCACCATTTGCTATCGAAGTTTCGACCACAGCAGGAAGTAAAGAAGCACATTCTCATCAATTACCCTTTCTTCAATGCTAAATGCTGATTCCAATGCCATAGTATTAGCTAAAATTGCAAGAATATCACGAGCCATCTTACTAAGAATAGGAAGTTTTGAGCTGTTCACCTTCCACCAACCTAGTATGTCAATATCATCTTTTCTTAGAAATACAAGCATATTCAAGTATGATTGCAATTCAAATTTTTGATGGGCAACAATAGTTGAAGAATAGGATTCCTTGTACCATTTATTAAAATCAAACAACTTATCTTCATCATCTTCAACATCCATATTTTTTTACTAGAAGTCCCCTCCTCTGTATTATCTCCAACATAACTCAAAGAAGGGGCAAGATCACCTCCGTATTCAACAAACAAGTCAGCAATAGCACTACGAACCCTATCCACATATTTGTGACCACTTTCTTTATAAAGAGCATTATAGTAATACTCTATCAAAGCCAGATTAAATCTAAGATCAAGTACCACAGCAATAGCCAACACCAAACAACGTTTCCTCCAATGATTTTCAAATTTAGCTCTTATAGGAATAGCCATTTCCCAAATAAAATCAAGTTCACTATGTTCTCGTTGCCTCAACTTAAGATGAAGATTGCGTATATCAAGGGAAAAAAAATGTGCTGTGGGAAAATTACTATCACTAAAATGGCATGTACCTTCATAAAATTTTTTCAAATAACTATGAATAATACTAGCCACTTTCCAATCATTTTCTAAAGGATTTAACTAATAATTTCTATCCATTTGTTATAGATAACAAAAAGCTTCCTTCAAGGCAAAGCAGTCTCAAGCATCAAGAAAGTAGAATTCCATCAATTGGACACATCCATACCCATTCTTTTTTTTTTCAGCTTACATTGTTTGATTGCATTCTCAAACTTTTGATAAGAAGAAGGGGACTTTTTCAAGTATTTTAAAGTCTGTCGGATCTTATAAAGCAAACTCCTAACAATAATTAATCCATATTGCACAATCAAATTAAGAATATGTGCACTACATGGAACATGAAAAAGTTCACCTCCTAAATTGACTAATGACTTATCCAAGAGCCATATTTTCAAATGTTTAACCATTGAATCATTTGAAGATAACAACAACAGAGGACATCTTCTTGTTAATGTTCCATTCCCAAATAATATCCAAAATAAATCTAAATAACATATTACCGTCATGAGGATATGGAATAGATTTAAATGTAAGAATCTTCTTTTTCAATTCCTAATCTTCATTGACATAATAAGTTGTCAAACATGCATTGGCAAAAATTTTGGTGATCGGATGTCTGAATATCAATAATGAGATTTATCTTACTATTAGACTCATCCAAATACTTGTATAATTTTTCCTTCTCTTCTCTATACACACTAATCATATCTGCCCTAACTATATTTCGAGAGACCAACTTAAAATTTGGCTGCAAATAATTTAGAAAAATCTCAAAATAGTCATATTCAACTATCATATTAAAAGGATAGTTACGCTTTATATAACTCTAGCCAAATCCAATCTACTTCACTCTTGATCAAACTTGAAAGTTTCAATTTTCACTTTATCATCCAAAGCATTTTTAGCCAGTTGAAGTACCTGCTGCCTTCCACTCCTATATTTTCTAGCAATACAATTATCTATGTGCTTTTTCATATGGCTTGTCCCGTGTGAACTATCCCTCATCTTTTTTTTTTTTTTTTGTGGCAATGTTTACGTATGGCAACAATACAAATAGCAGTCTTAACTCTATCCATATCAAACCATACCTTAGAAGTCAATTCTTTTCCTTAGGTTTCTTACTTGAATCATCTTCATTCATGGGTTCTTCTTCTGAATCCAAAATAGCAACCCCATTCTTGTCGACCGTGCTACTTGCTGTTGGCCCTACTGAGTGACTAGGCAAAGATGACATCGTACAAACAAATTGAAGCATAATAAGTAAAAATATTGAAATAACCAGTATTATTAAAATAGATAAGTGAAAAAATAATCTCAAGCAGGTCATATCTAGCCTAGATTAGAGAAGGTTTTTATATGATATATTACAATGTTGCACAAACTTCACCAAAAAAAATCATGAATAAGAAAAGGATGAACTTAATAATTCAAGTGCATTACATTAAGAATAGCAGTTGAACAGGTCAAACAAAGATTTTTCATCTTAGTGATACTTCAATTATGAAACTTCTGAACAACTGTCTATTGCATATAGCTGTCCAGAACTCCACTTCATTACTAAGGATGCATTTGATAACACTGAAATTTGAAAACTGAAGTGTGAAATCTGATATTTGAAGTCTGAATTCATTACATGATTGAATTGTTAAGTACTCTAATACATTTAAATGTATATCACATTCAGTGATAAGTGAAAAGCTTATCACTTATTTTTGGGAGCATGTTTTGCCTAAAAAATTCAGTGCCACTTAATTAATTCAGATGTTCTATTTTGGTTATCAAATGGATTTGAACGATTAAGATCTGAACTCATTAAATTTAAGTGCTGAATTGGGTTATCAAACAGGTGCCTAAATTCTAATGCACTTTTAAGTCTTAAAAAAACATTAGCAATGAGCTGCAATGTCATCATTTCAGTGGCAATTACTCTTGATATAGTTAAATTTTTATTATATAACTCAAAACAAAGAACTATGACTAAGAAAATGGGATGCATATACATAGCAGGGCAAGATATACTCATTATTTTTAGTCTAAAGATACAAATGTCCAATAAGAGATGAGACATAATCGACTTTGCTTCTAGTTAAGCATTGGTGTCTTTTAGCGTGTTATTATAGTTCTAACAAATTCTTGCTCACATTGAAATTACCTTTTAATGCTACCATTCACCTTAATTTGGAAATAAGCTATGAACTAATGAATAGAACCCATGATCTTTTTTCCCCCATTTTGGGTTGAATTATCAAATAATAGTGAAATCCAGAAAGCCAATTTTGAGAATATACAGTTCATGATTACATAATTTTTTTGATTCCACAAGTACATACATATTTTTTTGGCCAATTCACGTTTTTGGGACTGGATTGAAAATAGAGTACAAACACAACAAACAAACATACCACTTTCATTATCAATATGTAGGAACAAGTCCAAAGTTTAATTTAAAAAAAAAATACCAAAACTAAATCCTTAAATGTACATTCATCCAACAAAAATGAGATTACAATATTCTCCCATAGCAAATAGTCTACGAAAATGAAAAAGGAAAATAGAAATATCTAGCAGAATGCATCCATTGATGAATTTAACAACTAAATCTTCGTTTTACGGGGCAAAATTTATTCTTTCATAGCACAAAATTAAAAAAATTGCAAAATTGCAATTAGCATATCAGTTATCAAGTTTTTAATGGTGAAACTAGTAATATAAATTTCAAATTAAGTGATTAACAGAAGTGCTACAAAATCCGCTCACAATAGCAAGATATTTGGGAAAGTAGATGGGATTCAAAAGCTTACTTAGGAATCAAGAAATAGCTACAAGGACTAGAGAGGAAGAAAATCGCAAGAGATTGTCGAACTTGTAGAGAAAGAGTTGAACAGAGTCACGAACTTGCATGACTCGAAATCAAGAAAATAGATGTCGTGAACAAAAAGAGTCGAAGAGAGAAGGATGTAACTGTGTGGTTGTGGCATAGACAGTGGTAGAGAAAATCGAAGATAACGGCTTGCAAATTGCGGTGCAGCTTGAAAGAGGAAGAGAAGAAGTAGCATTCGTTGTCTAGAGAAAGAGAGGAATGTAAAAACTAAAAAATTAATAGTATTAATATTTTATGATATATATATATATATATATATTATTAACTTATTAAACGAATCTGGGTTGGATTCAATATTCAGTATCCGTCCCTTTTTTATTAGATAAAATGGGTTCGGATCAAGATCAATAAAATTACACCTAGTTTCGTATTTGGGAAAAATTAGCGAATCTGGTTTGGGTCTAGATCCGGCCAGTTGATAGGCCTACTCCCCACCTCTTCTTTCTTCATCCCTCTCTTCTCTCTCTCCTAGTCTCTCTCCCCCACGACTAGGGGTGCATACGAGTCCAGTCCAGTCGTATTGAAATTAATCGAGTCAGGCTCGACTACTATATCCTTGAGCTCGAGCTCGACGAGTCAAAAAAAAAAAAAAAGGAACTTGAACTCAACTCGACCAAGAAATAGCCAAGCTCGAGCTCGACTCGACTAGGCTCGAGCTTGACCTCCACGAGTTAAAATAAAAAAGAGCTCGAGTTTGATTCGACCAAGAAATAGTCATGCTCGAGTTTGACTCGACTAGGCTCGAATAGTACTAGCTCAATAAGCTTGAAAGTGGCTCGAAAAAATCTGCCAACAACTGAACAAACCAGCTTTCATTTAACCAATGTCTAATCAATTTTAAACCATACAATCCCTTTCAAATGTGAATCTAACAACTCCAGCCAAGAATACAAAAGTAAGAGATAATACTTGCTCATTGTCCAGTAGAACATGCATGAAATCAGAAACAAATGTCCATGACTACATTGTTTACTAGCTCCTTCAATTCAAACGTCAAACACTATTTGTTCGAACTCAAACACAACTACAAACACAAGGAACAATAGGTTTGGTAACTCTCTTGATCTTCATTCTTCAATTCAAGACTTGCAACGCAGAGTTAGATCTCTAGAAACCAGCAGCTTGTTGAATCTACTGAACTGGCAGCTTATTTGACAGAAACAATCTTATGTCATAAATCCAGCAAAATACTAACATAACTGAAAAAGCTTGAGAAAAAAAATATGAAATAGGCAAAATCTTTATCAAATCTTCAGAGACCCTAAAACCAAATAAAAAATGAATCTAAATAGCTCCAAAAATCACCTCTTTATGTCAATTAAGTCTCTAGAGTGAATATTCATTCCATATAGGCCAATAGCCAAAAAAAAAAAAAATCAAATCTTTATCCATAATAATATAAAAATCATTACATAATAACATGTATTAAGAATCAATTATCAACAGCCAAAAAATTGACATAATGACATATAACCTGTAGCCATAAACTTATAGGAACATATTAAGAAACCAGCAACCAAATAGATGCCATGTATCAATGAAAAAACTAAAAGCCATATCAATAAATAAGCAACTAATTAATACAGAGTGAAAATTTAGAAAAACCAAAACTTAACTATAATACAATATATAGATTACCTAAAATATGAATGCCTCAAGGGATAGGCAATAAAATCTCCTGTATTGTCTTAACTTTCTATACCAAAAAAAAAAAAAAAAAGTACCAGGATTATGCCAAATATAAGATACATTGCAAATACTGAGATTACATTCTCCCTTTTCTTCACCCCATGCAACCTACGATAGCAATCCCCAACACACATCAACATTTCTATAGTTTTTGGAGCTAAAGAAGCATGATAGGAGTCGATCACTCTAGTTCCAACACTAAATGTCACTTCCGAAGCAACGGTGCTAACAGGAATGGCTAAAATATCAGCAGCCATTTTAGACAGGATCTTGTACTTTGTCGTGCCTTTTCACCATTTCAATGCATCTAAATTGACTATATCAAGGGTCGAATCGTATGTGGCAGTGAGAAGACCATCTTCAAAGTAAGTATCGAATTCATTTTTCGATGGTTGAACACTTTCCACGTTAGCAACATGGGAAATTCACTCATTCCCGTTTGATGTGAAATTGTTGAAGATGAACTACTGCAACTCTTGTTAATTGAATCACTTGTCACTACTTGAAAGCTTACACTAGAAACACTTGAACTTGACATATGCATCTCCATATACTCGTCATATAAATCATACAATACTTGCCGGATTTTCTCTATATTCACATGAACTTCATAGGAAGGATTTATCAATGGAAAGCAGTAGTTGATGACTCTCATTTTGCACCTCGGATCCAATATAGCTGCTATAGACATTAAAAGGTTACACTCTCCTTAATACTTGTCAAATTTTATTTTCATCTTCTGAATCATTGACCGAATAAAGTAGTCTTTATCATCTGCTGTGCTATCTAGTACTACTTTTATCTGACAAACCTCATTTAGATATAAATTAGCATTCGGATAGTCGGTCCCAGATATTATACGAGTTGCAGTCCAGAAAACTTGTAAAATATTGCACACTTTTTCAACCTTTTCCCAATCTTCTGTGGTTGGACAGAAATCATAGCTTGGTTATCTATCTCTGAATCTCGGGAACACCTCTTGGAACTTGAGAGCACAAGCCAGCATTTCGTAGGTGGAATTCCACCTTGTTTTGCAGTCATAAAGCAACATTTTTCCAGGCAATTGAAGCTGCTGCACAATTTCAGCAAAGATCAAGCCTCCCCTTCTTTTGTTCAATGCACTCCACACCTGCCCTTATGTCTTGCACAATATCTTGGATTTCACTGAGACCATCTTGAACCAGTAGGTTGAGTATGTGGGTACAACATCTCACATAGAATAGTTTTCCCTTGACCAAGAGGCACTTGTTTCTCAAGAAGGTGTCCTTCAAATATCTTAATGCAGTATCATTATTGGAGGCATTATCAACTGAGACCGTATAAACTTTGCTCTCCAAACCCCAATCCTTTAAGCATTTGTAAATAGCATCTACAATGGTGATGCCCGGACGTGGAGGGGGGATATGCACAAAGTTGCGGACCCATTTTTGCAATCTCCATTGAGCATCAATCCAATGCCCAGTTACAACCATGTCTCAATCTTCTGGTTCTTGGACTTCCAAAGATCCGCAGTCAAGCTAATTTTCTTTACTTTCTTTAACAAATTCTTTAGTTTGTTCTTCTCTCTTTCATATACAGAGAAGCAATCATTTTTTATTGTTGTCCGGCTAATTTTTTGCTATTCGGGCATCCCCTTTTTTTGCATCAAATTAAAGCCTTCTTTCTCCACAATTGAAAAGGGATGCTCGTGCATAACTACCCATTTAGCTGCACTTTCTCTCATGGTAGCCATGTCAAACTTTTCGGTATGAATGTATGAGAAGGTGAGGTAGAATCAGCAGATAGAAAATTTGACTTTTGCTGTCGCACCTCTGCAATTCTTAGTTTCTGCAGTCTTTTAGGACATTTACTTCTATGCCTAAGTAAACTTGTAGTTGTACTTGTTTTGGTCTTCTTAAATTGAGATTCACAATGAATACACTCCGAATAAATTAGTTTCTGAGGTCCAACTTCCACATCTTTGAAATCATCCCATGTTTCGGATTTTCTACGTTTCTTTTTTCTCCTAAAAGCATCTAGACCATCACCTTCAGGTCACTCTTGAGTCGAAATTTGAGCAAATGCTTGTGCATCACCTTCTAATTGCTCTTCTTCACTTCCTAAATCTTCATCTCCGGGAGAAATTTCCAACTCCTCTTCAATATTAATTCTGGCCTTATCACTTGATCTAACTACATGTGAAGACAGATCTTGGGAAAAGAACAAGAAATGAGCAAATGTATTATAAAGCATTACACAAACGTTGTTTTCAAACTTTATGTCCAACAACATGCAACAGGCTAGACATATCTCGAGAAATTTTTGCACTCATCTGATTATAATATAAGCTACTATTGAAGTGCAAGAAACTTCAAAGATTTTTGATGTACCGTCAACCTTTTTTCATTGGTAACAAATTGACATCTTTCTAACCATCACATATATAGTGTTATTATTCTTTCTTTTCTTTACTGTATCAATAACACTTGAATAAAGTGCAAGAACATACTACTAAAGCATAAAGTGCAAGAAAACTTAATTGTATCATCAACTTTTTCATTTTCTCCCTATCCTTGTTCCTTTGGACATTGATCAAGTAACTTTTGAAGATGACATCAACAAGTAATTCAAGCTTTGGGTCCTTGAGGACCACTTATTTTCTTCCTTTAGTGGTCAGCACAAATTTAAATTAGAAACCATATTTTCTAGAAATCTCAATTACAAGTACAAATCAATGTTGCAAGTTAATTCTCAAATGTAAGTACAAAATGCAGGGGTGTGTATCCATTTGCTTATTAGCCTTATTTGACCTGATTAGAGGCAAAGACTTACTGATTACTCTCGGCCTCATGATTGACTAATGCAGCCAAATGAAGGAAACGTGATTGATTAATGCAGCCAAATGAAGGTTTGCCAATGGAAAGGGAAAGGATGAAATATATATAATACCATAAAATTAGCCCAAAATTTTTTATGTCTAACAACCAACCTAGAGCCTTTTAGGTAGTAGGTCAGTTAGACAACTGTTTTTTTCAAATCGAGCATAATAATAGCAATTTATTGGTCTGCTACGTCCCGTAATTGGGGATTGCAAAGGCATGGCAAGAAACTTTCAAAAAAAAAGAAGAAAAAATGAAACTTTCAGTGCCGTCTTTAATCTTTCCTTTTGATTTCACGAAAAGCCTCCAGCAATCCCCCACGACTTTGTAGAATGTAGAAGTGCTGGCAGTTCATAAAATTCCTAAGCAAAAGGGCCAAAGAATGGTAAAATGTAGAAATCAATACTTGTGACTAGAGGAGGAAATCAGGAAGACCACTACAGGATGATGGCTAGAGTTCTATACTTTCCGTTTGGTTTGTGGCTTGAGTTGCGACTCAACTCTCCAATGGAGCTCTGCTTGACTGCTGAAGTATCGAAGGCTAAAACTCACGGCTACAATAGCTGACCGTGAACTGAATGGTTGAATGGTGAGGTGAACAGAGATGTTGGTGGTGATGCCGTTGGGTGATATGGAGACCTAGGTTTCGATTGAGAAGGATTTGGGGTTGAAGATTGGCAATTGGTTAGATGATAGGTTGACAGAGGAACGGGAAGAATGGTTCTATGTTGAACTTAAAATGCCAAGAGATAAAATTTTATTTTCACCACTAATCTCGAGCAGCTCAACGAGCTATCGAGCTTGAAGAGAAATGGCTCGAGCTCGACTCATTTTTATAATTGATCGGCTCGAACTCGGGTCGAGTTTTGACTCGAGCGGTTGGCGAGCCGCCCGAATCCTATGCACCCCTACCTATGACCTTTGGTTGCACAATTAGAGGTCATAGAGGAGGAGGCGGAGTGAAAGAAAGGAGATGATAGGAGAAGGGATAAGAAGGAGGGAGAGAGGAGAAGAGAGGAGGAGGGGGAATGAAGAAGGAGAGGGAATGTGAAATAAAATAGTAAAGGGGTGAAGATGAGATGGTGGCAGTAGTGGTGAGTTGAGGTAGAAGGGTGGTAGTAGAAGAGGGAAAAGAGTATGTATTTTTAAGTCTTTTGGATTGTATATTTACAAATTTTGTGATGATTTTAGAGGTTAATATAGACAAAGTTTGGAAAAAAATTTCTATAACAAAAACACCCAAAAAACTAGAGTGCCTAAGAGAGCCCATATAGAAGATATTTACTTGATGTAGCTAGAGCTTAATAAGCAAAAATTGCACTTTTTAGTCACTTATATGTTAAAGCATGACCCTTCTATAAAGGTTTTCAACAAAAATCACCCTTATATCAAGAAAAACAGGAATTGCAGTAGGATAGTACTCTAAGCCATCCTATCCTCACTCCATATTCCCCATAGGCACCATCCACCTGTAATATCCATTTTGTGTCAAAATGAAAATAACAAATTTTTATCAAAAAGAGTGAGAGACTCGTTGAACTTAGCAAAGAAGTGCTGCATAAGGAAATTACTAATTTTCTCTATCAAATTGAAGCAATAAGATTTAGTTGAGTGAATAACTTAGAGCAACTCATAACATTAGTAATACCATTAAACAATGAGATAGAGGAGTCCTTATCGAGAAAAAAGAGTGGAGAAAACTCAAATGACCAGCAAATTATGTTAATAAATCAGTTTTTAATAATATCAAATACTGAGGAACGTATATCCAAAATTATACAACATATGTTTGTCTCGATACTTCCTAATAATGCACGCTCTAATTATTCGTAAAACCTAATATGGGTTTCCTAACTTTAGTTTGGTTGACAAGTTAATTGAAAGCTAAAATGATATTGAAACAAAAGCCTTAGTTTCATCACCATTCTTCCTAGGTTTCTCTTACATCACTTTGAATTTTCAGGGGTAAAATACCAAGAAACTCCTTATGGTTTACATAATGTTCACTTTAACTCCTTATGGTTCAAAAGCCTATAATTTAGCTCCATGTGGTTCTAACTAAAATATAATTTTGACAGAAACCATTCAAACTAATGGTAGGACATAAAATATCAAAATTGCATTTATATACATAATAAAACCTAAAGCTCTTTCATCCATTTGTTTTGATAATCAACAATCGAGAGGGAGAGACAAAGAAGAGACCAAAAAAAAAAAAAAACCTAGGGTGAGAGAACCTCAAATCTAACAAATTTCAACTGATTTAGGACTTTAATCAAAAGTGAAGAGTGGCTTCTGCGAGAGATCGAAGATTTAGAATGCGAACCAAAGGATACTGGGTAAGTTTCAAATTCCCTCTTGCTGTCTGTTATCTATGATTCTAGTTTTTACGAGTCCTTAATAAGTTAAAATTGCTCATTTGTGATTTGGATAAACTACTATATATGTTGCTGTTGCTGTGGGTGTCGTGCTCACATTGGTTTTTGGTGGGTCTTTGAATGGATTGTTCTAAAATTAGGGATGGAATTTTATATTCAATTTTTCAGCTAGAAAAACCTTTACGTAACATATGCTATTGCAAAGAATGAAACTTTATTGATGTTTGGTGGAATTTGATATTAGTTTTTTTTATCCTTGTCGATATTAGATTTCAAACTTGTAATTATCTTGAAAACAAAAGTCATCACCTTGCTTATTTGGTAGTCAAACGTGGTCCCTGTTATTATTGGATTTCAAACCTTTAATTATCTTGAAAGGCAAAGTCATTATCTTTGTTATTTGGTATCAAATGTGGGCCAAACTCTTATCCTGATTACATAAAATAGGGCTATTTTGGGACAAATTACTTGGTAGTACGCTTTTTTTATCTTTTTTTGTGAAATAGAAGATAGTGGGAAAAAAGATGGACCGGTTGAGATTCACATGTATTTTGGGGGAAATTGGGGAAAAATTTAGGAGTCATCCAATTATTACTTATGTAGGATATTGTAAAATAAGCATATGGAAGGATATGGAGCTCAATCAAATGTCTATAATTCGGCTCTGTAGAATGTTCAAGAAAATGGACCCTGATGCAACCAATGTCACTTTTTAGTGGTGTGTCCCTAATTAAGACATACATAATGAGCTACTGCCAATTGTAGGTAATGATAATATTAAACGCATGAATATTTCCCATTTATACCTTCCTATAAAGGTGATGTATAGTGTAAGTGGGGAATAAGCATTTGAAGAGCCATCCCCACATGCTGCTGGTAGGGACAATACTAATGAAAAGGAAGATGCAAATGCTGACCAAACAGATATAGCCACTAGGGAAGAGAACAAACATGCTGCATGAGACACAGATGGAGTTAGGGCTGCAAACGATTCGATCTCGAGCAGATCGTTTGCATGTTCGAGTCGAGCTCGAGCAACCTTCCCTCAGGCTCGATAGCTCGCGAGCCGGCTCGAATAGGTTCGAATATATATATATATATATATATGTATTATTTTTTTATTTTTTATTTTAATAGTGAAATTACATATATATCCCTAATTTTTTTATTATTTATTAAGAAAAATAATTATTTTATTTTTTTTTAAAAAAAATAAAATAATTATTTTTTATTTTTTCGAGCTCGATTAGGCTCGAATCAAACTCGAGCTCGAGCTCGAGCTTTATTTTGAGAGCTCGTCGAGCTCGAGCTTAGTGAAAAATGAGTGAAGCTCGGCTCGACTCAACCAAAACTCGACTCGACTCGTTTGCAGCCCTAGATGGAGCTGATGTGGACCAAAGCAAGAAGAATGATGAGCCTGACTAGTTAGAAGAAGGATTAGAGACCATAGATGATGAAGATATATTTACTACCAAGTCTAAGATTGCTAGCAAAACTCAAGATGCGTCAACTTCAAGGTTGCATGTATTTGCTTCGAGAGTGATGTGAAGAGTCCAAAGAAAAGGGCTAAAGCTGAGAAACCTTGAATCCAATCAAAGGAAATAGCAGCAGAATTTTATTCAGGATGTTCACATCTTAATAGTGAAGAGATATTGGGAGCCTCAATGTAGGCTATGAAAGAGAAAGACAAAGGTGCAGACAAGGGAGAAAAAAATAAAGGCAAGAGTGTAGACAAGGGGAAAAAGATCAGTAAACCAAGGTTAGAACCTAATGTTAGTGAACAAGTAGGCCAATAGTTTGAAGACCTGGATAACAAATTTGGAGAAGAAGCTAATTGGAATGAACCACTTATTCCTGATCAACAATTGCTGGAGACTATTGGATTTGATGTAGAGGAGTAATGAGAATATCTGGAATATTCAAGAAGCCTCAATTTGAGTTATAAGTGGGCCACAAGTTCACGGACTTCCAAGTTTTTAGAATAGTTCTAAATGAGTGGAAGATTAGAGAGGGTTATGAAGTAAGTTGGATAAGAAATGATTCATGCAGAATC
Source organism: Gardenia jasminoides (assembly GCA_013103745.1). NCBI lineage: Eukaryota > Viridiplantae > Streptophyta > Magnoliopsida > Gentianales > Rubiaceae > Gardenia > Gardenia jasminoides. Next base: position 7,218,811 of record CM023096.1, on the reverse strand, counting down.
ATAACTAAGTGTGCAAAGGGCTGCGCCTGGAGGATCCATGCATCACAAATTCAAAAGACAACTTTCCAGATCAAGACCATGAAAGATGAACATGTATATTGGACAGAGTATACTAACATGTATGTTAAAGCAACATACTTGAGTCATAAATACCAGTTTAATATTAGGGATGATCCTAAATGTAATCAGATGGGTTTTCAGAACAATGTTAGAAAAAACAAAATGGTGAATTCGATTTCATCTAAGGTATACAGAGTAAAGAGGAAGGAAATATATGAAAAATAGGGTTGTGATATGTAGCAACATCACAACATTTGGTATCATTCAGCCACGGTGATGAAGTAGAATCCAGGAAGTACTATATAGATCCAAGTTGATAGGCTACCTGAAGAAAGGGGTACATTTGAGAGGACATACTACTACATCCATGCTTGTAAGCAAGGATTTCTTAATGATGTAGACCTATTATTGCTCTTGATGGCTGCTTGTGAAAGAGCTGTTTTGGTGGCTAGCTACTAACTGCAATGGAAAAAGATGGTAATGATAATAGGGTGCCTATAGCTATGGCAATGGTTGAAGTTGAAAGATATAACTCATTGAAGTGGTTTCTACAGTAGTTGATGGATGACTTTGGTAAGGGAATGGACAGCATTTTATGGACTTTTATATCAGACAGGCAGAAGAGGCTTGTTCATGCTGTCGAAAAGCTTTTTCTAGATTAGGGGTGTATTCAAATCAAGTCGAACTCGAGTATCACCATGCTCAAGCTCAAGCTCAATGGATTTGTGTGCTACTCGAGCTCAAGCTTGATGGAGTATATTATATGAAACTCAAACTTGACTCGACGATAAATCATTTAAGTTCGAGCTCGACTCAAAATTCCAAGCGAGCTTATCAAGCTCGAGTACTCAAACTCAAGCTCGATTCCAATTCCAAAAAAAATCATAGATTATCACCATTTCCTCTTCCTGCCAAATCCAATTCATCACTGAAACTCAACTTAGAATCATTTTCCAATCTAAATCCAATGCATAATTCATAACAATGACATGTATCAACAATAAAATTCCAAGATTTCATATCAAGAATCATGTTCGCTTCGTGCAAATCCAATGTAACACTAATGGACTAAAATCAATTTTCAAGTCTAGTTTTGCAATGCAAAATTCATACCAATAACAACCAAAGCTTAGCAATTCATTGAAAATAAAAGGCTAAGCATAACCATAAGCACCAACTGACCAACTAGTACAATGGTCCAACTCCAAATTTGTCAAGTTTCATGAAATTGTAATAGTTAAAATAACTGAACTAACTGGAGCCAATTGTAAATAAAGTCCAGCAGCAAGCAGTAACAAGTTAATAACAATGCCAAATTTTCAGGTCCTTAACAATAATAACAAGCAGCCAACATATGCATAATAGCAAGCACAACAGGCAGGTTGCTAGAGTCTAACTACTTGGAAACTTGGAAGGTCCCAATCCTGAATTCTCAAACACAGCAGCAACAAGGCCGTATCAAGATTGAAGAAATATAGAAAAATACTCTAAAATGGAGTACAAATAAACCAAAAAAATAGCTTAATATAACCAAGAAATACCTTAATTGGTGGCTTGATAAGTTGATCCAACAACTTTAGACATTAGGGAGGATAATTTCTTTCATCGTTCTTGCTTGCTGCATAAACTAAAAAAAAAAAAGAAAAAGAAAAAGATACAAATTGGTGAATAATCAATATACAATTGAAACAAATAATTTATGAAGAAAAATAGTCAAACTTTGAATGTAAAACTAACTTTGTTTTTCTTTTTGACACTATGAAAATTTCTACACCAATCTCCTACACATAATAAGATTTGAACTATATCTGGAGATAATGAAGGTCGATCTGCATCAATAACTCTAGTTCCTGCACTAAAAGTGGCCTTGGAAGCTACTGTGGTCACACGAATAGCCAAGATGTCACGAGCCATTTGAGATAATATAGGATACATAACCCTGTTGGACCTCTACCAGTCTAAGCAATCAAAGTCTTTGGGATTTGATTGATCTTCAATCGAGACTTATCCAAATAATCAATTAACTCAAACTTTTGAGTCTTGGTAGATTCAAATTCATCACAATACTCATCAGAATGACTCCAAGTAGAGGTAGATATTGTAACCGAATTAGTGCAGTCAGAAGAACTACTACGTGTCTCATTTCCTTATACACTTGCACGAGAAAGCATACCAACATACTCTTCATATATATCAAAGATGGCTTTTCAAACCTTTGTGATGTTTTCTTGTGCTTGAAAAGATGCAAACTCTACCATTCTCATTTTTTGCCTCAAGTCCAAAATAGCAACAACTGCTATCACCAAGTTGCACTCACCCCAATACTTTTCAAACATTCTTTTCATTTTTTGAATCATTTACAGATGAAATCATGTTCATCAGCTGCCCATGCATCCAAGATCATTTTTATGTTAAGGATCTCTTGGAGGAATAAGTTGCTAATGGCGTATTCACTACCAGAAATGATGTGTGTGGCTAATCAAAATGTCTTCAAAATAGAGCAAATTTTCTCCGCTTTTTCCCAACCAACAGTAGATGGGCAACACTCATAAAATGGTTCTCGATCTTGGAATCATGGAAATATCTCTTTGAATTTGATTGCACAACTCAACATTTCATAAGTTGAGTTCCATCGAATTCTACAATTATCGAGCAAATTTTTACCCGGTATTTGTAGTTGTTGTGCAATCTCGGCAAATGACGTAGCCTCTCGCCTCTGATTGGCCAACAAAATTCACACTATTCTGAATGTTCTCAATGATATAATCACAAATAAGCCATCTTGGACCATAAGATTCAAGATATGGGTACAACAACGAACGTGAAATAATTTACCGCCACACATCATTTTTTTGGTTCTAGAGAGATCATCTTTCAAAAGCCTAATAGTGACATCATTGCTTGAGACATTGACCACTGAAATGGTATGTATCTTGTTCTCAATGCCCCCTTCTTTCACGCACTTGAAGATTGAAGCTGCAATTTCAACTCCTCATTGAGGTGGAGATATGTGAACAAAATTTAGCACCCTTTCTGGCAAATTCCAGCTCACATCAATCTAGTGCCTTGTGATAATCATATATTCGATCTTTTGATTTTTGGACTTCCAAAGATCGGTTGTCAAACTACCCTAGACACATGTCTCAAGAGGTTCTTTAGTTTTTTTTTTTTCAAGCTCATAAACTTGAGTTCAATCATTTTTAGCCATCGCTCGGGAGATTTTTTGCCATATAGGCATCCCTCGTTTTTGCGTCATATTGAAGCCTTCTTCCTCAAGAATGGTGAAAGGACCCAATGAGCAACTGCCTCTCTCATCTTTTCCATGTCAAATTTTCCAGGATATAGTGGCAGTGTAGATGTAAAAATTCCATCAGATGGCTGGAAATTGAGCTTTTGATTCTTCTATTTATTTCTAAGATTTTCTTTTCTTACTGGACAACTATTCTTGTGCCTTCTCGTGCGTGTGGTTTGCTTGGAAGTGCCCCGGGAGATTTTTTTTTATTTGCAGTGCTTACAAATGCCATAATATATGCCATTTTCTATTACTTTGTCAAAATCGTCCCAAACTGAAGAAGTTTTAATTTTCTTTGGAATATGGAATCATCCTTCTTCCTCATTTTCTCCTCCCTCTTAATGGGATTCTCAGCATCTTTTTGACTCTCACAACATCATCTTGAGTTCCCTAACTAGTGAGTTCAAGTGCTTGATTTGGTATTGACTCAGTGCCTGTAACAATATGGCTGTCTAATATAATTGGACTATCTGAATATGGTATAGAACCACGTAAAATATAAAAGATTTCTAAAACAATCCTAGTAGACTAAGGCATATCTTAAATCCAACGAAATCAAAGTTTTCAGCTAATTAAACCAATGAAATCTTAAATCCACTAATAAGAAAGAAAATTAAAAAATACATAATGTCATCTCTCCAAGAACTCTGGACATAAATTCAAGTAAACTAATCATGCATCTTATTTTAATAGTTTTTAATCCAAGTTATCTTAATCAGAAAATGTCAACTCCTACTTTTAGAAATAATTGAGAGTCTTGAAATATTCTACTTTATTGTGTCCACCTATATTCAACTGCCATTTCAATAGCACATAATAGTAATTTAGTTTATAGAAGTAAACCAAATAGCCAAACTTGAGATTTAATATCAGAAAGATTTTTGGATTGAATATTCACATGATTCTAATAGTTTTGGAAACAAACCGGATTCCTTTACATAGATAGAAATTTTTTAGGCACCATCAAATGCAGGGGTCCAAAGTCAGTGCTTTTAATTTCATGGCAAATTTTAATACAGCCATCATCTATTGACCTGCACAACAAAATGAAAAACACTCCAAACTATCTATAAGAAAATACTATTCATGAAACATCATCTTTTAACAGCTTTGCACTTTCACTAAAAACCACTCTTTTTTTAGGTCTAAAATTTTCAATGAACTTCTGTAGTCTTCTAATCAGATTCTGTTGTACTTAAAAATTAGTAATGATAATAACTATATCATAGTCTGTAAGTAAAGAACTAAAGATATATGGTTCCATAGTAGCCTAATAATGGTAGCTAAAATCAAAATCGAATCTAAACACAAGCAGATAATTAAAAAACTACAAACCTGCACACACAGACACTCAATTATCATGAAGGCCACAATGTGTAACATAATTTTCCAAAATCCTACAAGGCAAGTAGATGAAGTTTCTAAGCAGTAGTCATACATTTCTACTGCATTTGAGGAGCCAATTCACAAAATCAAGATCAAGTCAACAAAGAAAACACACGATAAAAGTTTTTCTTCAAATTACAAAACCCGAATAGGTTGCAGAAGATTTTTTTTTTTTCTTCCAAATCTAAGTTACATCCACTTCACATCTGAGTATCTAACCAACAAAACCACAGCTCCTATTTTCATTTTCTCCTAGAGAAGGCAAGAAGGGTGGCACTAATCTTCACTAGCTCTCGAGGTAATGGCAGCTCTTGAAGGACTACCCGTGGGTTCTGAGCTAGTCTGCATCTTCCTTAAATGATTCCACCAACTTCTTGCAGCAGTGAGTTATGGCGGACAAGCGGCGATAGAGATTCAAGCTTTGATCGGAGGTGAAAGTAGATGAATGAAGAGGTTTCGGACAGCTAGAGAGGAGATGTCGGCAGGGAAAGAGGAGAGGAGTTGAATTGATTTGGAGTTTAGGTATTCTCCAAGAAAGAAAGAAATTTTCTTGTCAAATATTTAATAATTCTAACTATCAAAAGACTATAAAACCCCTCTATTAATTTTATTTTAGGAGGTACTTGCAGTAAATTCACAACTTATATACCTATTTATGTAATTTCACAAATAATATTAATTTTTTAAAAAAATTTATAAAATGATCAAGTAGATTGATGAGCCTATGAGTCTGGAAAATAAAGGCTTGACCTTGACTCAAAGGTATTATCTAACTACTCGAGCTCAGCTCGAACTCAGTCAACGCTGAGCTCTTGACTGAGCTGCTTGCAAGCTAGTCGCGGACTGCTCGTATCTCTTGCAGCTCTATTCCAGATTCAGAACATAGGTTTTATTTGCAGCATATGTATCAAAACCTCAGCCAAAAATACAAACGAAAGCACTCTAAAGACTTATTTTGGCCATGTGCAAGTGCAAGTAGTGAATATGACTAGAAGGCTACTATACAAGACTTTGAGAAAGCTGACAAAGATGTAGCAGTGTGCCTGGCCAAGTTCCTCCCAACCTCGTGGTCTAGATCTCATTTTGGAGTAAGTAGTACGTATGTCATTTTGGTAAATAATCTGAATGAGTATTTTAATAATTATATTCTTGAAGTTAGGGAATTGCCAGTGGTAGGAATGTTTGAATGGATTAGGAGAAGACTAATGCAATGGATTCAAGTCAAGAGGACTGGTATGGAGAAATATCAAGGCAAAATTTCTCCTAATATTGTGGAGAAGATAGACAATAATGTAAAGCAAAGCAAGCTATGTGTTGGAGTATGGGCTGATTTGAAATATGAAGTTAATACAAGTATTAAAATGAAAGTAGTTATATATCTTGGAGATTGTACTTGTACCTGTGGCCTTTTTCAATTAAATAAATATCCATGTGTACATGGATATGCTGCTATATAAGCAAAAAAAAGACCACTTTTAGAATATGTGCACAAGTGTTATAGCAAGGAGACATACCTAAAGACATATGCCTACATGATTAATTCTGTTTTGAATGCAAGGTATTGGATGAGGGCACCTGAGGATACTATTAATCCACCAACAGTGAGAAAAATGCTTGGCAGATCGAAGAAAATGAGAAAGAGGTCAGTTGATGAACTAAAGAAAAGCCAGACCTCAACAAGGAAAGGACTTGTTGTCCATTGCAAGAGATGCTTTCAACCAAATCATAATGGAAGAACATGCAAGAATGCAATTCATCCAAAGTCTAGATTTTATAAGGTATAACTTCCAATTGCCTAGGTATATCTATTATTCATCTAATTAATACCTTTCTTCTTTTGTTTTCTTATGATAGGGACTTGAAGTACAAAATGTTCAGCAACCATCAAATCCACAAACAAAACCAGTTTCTCAACATTACACTTCAGTACCACCTCAACGACAAATAGTGACAAAACAAGCTGAAGTTATCCATGCTTGCACATCCAAAGTAAAAGTTCATAAGAGAAAAGACATACATTTAGCCTACCATGTCAAGTGTGAGCAAAGGAGTCTCTAAGAATCCAGTTCTTTCTTAAATAAAATTATACAACTTGCACAAAGTTACCACTAATAGGATTTATAGGCTGCTCTTATCAACTTATATTGCATTAACAATCTACACCCATGGCAGGAAATAATGGTAATGGGAAGGGGAATCAATACCTATGGCAACAAATAAGGGTGCTATAGCTAGTACTCAACATCTTGGGGGAAGAGTTAGGCCTTCAAGTGTCACATCTATACTATAAAAGAAATCAGGCCTAAGAAAGCCAAAATAAATTTAGCTACTTGATTGAAGAGTCAAGAAGTAGTCGGATCTGAACATATTGCCTTTTTTTGTTGTTTTGTTGAAATTAGAACATATGCTCCTTATTGTTTTTTTGGTGAAATCAGAAGTATAGCTAGACCTAATGATGGTCCTTTTTGTTACAAATCTAACTTGAATGTGTACATTTCTCTTGGTGGTTGTTTTGGTAAAAAAACTTTGAGTTCATCTTGGTGGATGTATTATTTTTGTAATTCACAGTGATATTATGTCCTTCATTAAGAATTGAAAATGGATGTTTTATTCCTATCATTTTGTCATTTATTTCATGTCATTTTCCTAGTGATTCTATTTTTTAGAACATGGATTGGTCTTTTCATTTCTTCTATCTTTACATTATACATTTCATCTTAGAGTACAAGCTATTCCAATATTCTGCAAATGTAAATAGGATAACAAATGAGCTCCAAACAAAACAAATTCATAACTTTCATTTCTGGAAACATGAACATGACAACAACAACAAATGAACTAATTTTTTTTACATCACATCCACTACTTCAACATCTACTTTGACATTAACTTTGACATTAACAACAATATTGAAAACTAGGACACCATTAGACAAAAACAAACATCTCCATCTTCTTCACTTCGCCTCACCTTCCGCCATCTAGACATAGTAGTAGATTCCGTGTTTGCTCGACCTTCAAAACCTTGGTTCCCAAATCCAGTTTTCCTTGATGGCTGCTCTATACTAGTTGGGTTACACCAACACTAAAATCCACATTCATATCTTTCATAGACAAAATAAAACATGCCTTTAGTTGGTTTTTTTGAATCTACGATTTTCATTTTAGCCTTCCATAATCACACAACCTATATTGGTATCTCAAATCTCTACTACCACTACCACGATAGCTTGAAGAAGATGTCCATGAAGACATTTTGGTGAATTAATTAAAGTGCTTACCTCTTGTCCAAGTTCAATTGTAGCTAATGCGAGCCACAAGCAACTCCAATTTCCCTCCTAATTCACCACCACCATCTTACAGCTAAGGAAAAGAAAGGAGGGGCTTTGAAACTCTAAAGATGAAGTGGGTCATTCAGCACAGAGGTAAAATAGGAAGCTAATGTAATCCTTTTCATTTAAATATTGTTTATTGCAAACCACAGACATACTAGCAGCACGTGACTCTCAAACATGGTTAGTTTGAATGGTTTCTATCAAAGTTACATTTTAGTTAGAATTACAAGGAGCTAAATTGTGGGTTTTCAAACAACAAGAAATTAAACTGAACATTATATAAACCATAAGGAGTTTCTTGGTATTTTGCCCAATTTTCAGAGACCTCTCCACATTTTTAAGCCTGATCAACCAATCCAACAAAGATCTTAATATCATTGTTGATGAAAACAATGGATATTTGATGGAACAAAAACATGAAGAGTTGATAGAGCAAAGAAATAAAAACTAGATAGAGCATGACTAAGGAGTTTAGATAGATTTTGAGTATGAAGCACACTTTCCTAAATTTTGATTTACCTCCATTGTGAGCATAGTTTGCTTCTGTGTCATAATAAATTACCTTTAAATTTCAATCAAATCTAAAAAAATTAGATAGCAAAGTCTATGTTTTCTTATCAGTAAAATGAAGAACATTTATGGCCTTATTTGAAGTCATTTTTCCCCAAAGAATTTGCATATTTTTCGTGAATATATTTGTCAATCACTTTCTTTTATCTTATATATATCAAATTACTACAGTATATTTTTTTATTAAAACTCTGAAAAATAGCAATCCTAATAGGCTCACTAGTTTTCCCTACAAGAAAAAGAGTTTTTATAGAAGAGTACTAGATTCCAATTACAAGTAACAAGACACCTTGAACAAGCACGTCTCTCTAACATTAAGATTATAGCTGTTAGACGAAGAATGAACTATTAGATATGAAAAACGTGTGCACTTTTTGTTTTCTTAATATAACTTTCTAATCCTTGTTGTTTAGTACAATTTTTGATTCCAGTTCATTGGTATGACTTCCAGTTAGGAACTCAAGTCAAAATAACATTTGTCTTACAAACTAATAGTAACAAACCCCAACTTAAGTTGTACAATGAGAACTAAAACTAATCTGCATATTATCACGCATAAGTAGAAATAACTTCAACTTAATTCTTTTCTTTAGTCTAAATAAACCACTTATTCTAACCAAGTCAAAATGGCTATATAGCTTAACCCATTAGTAAAGAATTATCACCAAATCATATAATATATTAGGTTAAGATTTTGGCGTTACTAGTTTAGCACTGTTACCAACTTTTTGCTCCATTCTAAATTCATGATCATACACAAAAGTACACTTGAATTTTTGTAAATTAAATTATTAACAAAATAATCTGAACTTCATTAAAAGTACATACTCGTCCTTTTGATTTACAATTGTTCACTAGTAAATTAGAATATTATGCACAAAACTTTTAGTATTCACATCCATTTATTAGCATTTTTTAATTATGTTTTAAGCCTTTTGATCTTTGTTTAATTGCTAGAAGAAAGGTGGATTTCCCATTGCTAGTGGTATTAGTCTACTATATAAAGGGGTTTGACCCTATTCCCAATGATATTGATTTTATCAAGTTTTTTGAAAGAGACTTAGGGTGCGTTTGATAAAATTGAAGTCTGAAATCTGAAATCTGAATTCATTAAGTGATTGAATTGTTAAATACTAAATCTAATACATTTGAATGTATATCACATTCAGTGATAAGTGATTAGCTTATCACTTATTTTTGGGAGTAAGTTTTGCCTAAAAATTCAGTACCACTTAATTCATTCATATATTCTATTTTCGGTTATCAAACGGTCTAAACGTATTCAAATCTGAATCTATTAAGTTTAAGTGCTGAATTGAGTTATCAAACGGGGCCTTAGTCAATATATACTATACTAATAGCTTGTGAGGGCCTCAAAATTTATTATCTTATTTTCATTATTATTATTTTCTTTCTTATTTTTGTGTATTTTTCAAAAAAAATAAATTATGAAATAATTGTGAAAATAAGTAAATTATGTGTTTATACGAAATTTCATGATTCTTAATTATGAAGTTTACATTTTTCATAGTTAGATGATTTCACTTGATTAAAATTCCAATGTTTGTCCGATTAGTGTTAAGTTCAAATTTTGAGCTATGTCGAGTAACTTAAGATTTTGGTGAAGATTGGACTAGGGTTAAACTTTAAAGGATTAGAATTGAGCTAGGATTAAGTTGGACAAGTTAGTTGTAGTAGATAAATTAAGGGGGAACATAAAAACATGAGGGAGTGGCTTGAATAGTGAACACTATTGGAGCAAGAGTGGATTTGTTTCTTGGTCAACTATGAACAATGAAAAGCTTTCAATTCTTTCTTTTCTTCCCTTGTGAGAGCCGAGAGACAAGAGAGAAATAGAGAGCCAAGGGAAAGCTTCATCTTCTTCTTCATCAACTCAAACTCCATAGCCAACCAAAAGCTTCAAATTTCACTTCCACTCCAACCCTCCTTTCTTGTGGTTTCAGCCAAGAGAGAGAGAATCGAGGAGAGCTTGAGGTTGGTGGCTGGCCGAACTTCATCTGAACAGGGGACAGCTTGTTGGTTGCTGTCATTTTCAATTGGAGGAAGGAAATCAACCAAGGGAGCTCTAGGAAGCAAGAACTACTTGGGAAGTTGACTAGGGTTGAACATTGAAGCATTTCTTGGGAATTTTGAGCTAGGGTTTGATTGTTTGAAAGGTAAATCTTCAATGCACCTCTAATTTTTGAAATTTCAGATTTAATTAGGTTCTATATATATGATTTGCGGTCTATTTATGGAAATATTGGGTATTTGTTGGATGATTTTAGCTTAGGAATTTTATTGCCCCTTTTGATGCTTTGGAACTTACCTTGAAGAAGTTGGATGATGTTGTGAAGTGGGCTCTTGGAATTCCCACCACACACACACACACACACACACACACACACACACACACATATATATATATATATATATATGTTGATGGTTGTTAGTGTGAATTTAGAATGAATTTATGCAAGTATGTTTGGGTTTTGCTAGTTTATCTTGGAAGAAACCCTAAGGATAAAATTAAGAGAAAGAGAGAGAGAGCAATGGACTGAAACTCATCATGTTTTTCTCTGTTTTCATGGGTGTGATTTTCACCAATTAAAGGCTGTTTTGGGAGCTTAAAATTCAAGCTTTAAGTTGTCTTTTTCCCTCACAAAAATCTTTTCAAATGGTGTCACAATTTGGTTTGAGAAGTAGTTGAAAATCTGGAATTTTTGGAAGAATGTGGCTGGCCGAGTTCCTTGTTCTGTTTTGGAGCTACTTTCGATTAAAATTCCCTTCCTTTTCACTTTCATTAGTCCAAGGCAGATTGTTACAAGATTGGTTTCGAAAATGGGGTCAATTGGTGGTAGTTTGGGTGTGTTGAAAACTCTTGGAAGTAGGGAATCAAATTTTCCAGATTTGGTTGTGAAATATCTAGCACAATTTGTGCATTTTGAAATCAGTCTTCCCGTGTGAGTTATTGGGTGAAATTTGGTAGGAACTTATACTATATATAGTAGAGTTAGTGTACCAAATTTGGTGGTTTTTGAGTAAGAATTTGTCACTCAAATGAGGCCTAAAACCTGTCCTGCAAATTTGGAAATTCAGAAAAATCAGAGTGTGGAACCTGCCCTGTTTGAACAACTATATTTTCTTACTCGAGAGTCAGAATCGAGTGCCATTAGTGGCGTTTGAAACTAGATTCATAGAGATTTGAACTGTGTAAATTTTAGGGGTTAATTCATTTTCTACGATTTTTGGCGAATTTCCAAAGTTTGCTGGAAAACCAGACTGTGCTGTCCTGTTTTTCACTGTAGCAGAATTTTAAACGAAAATTTGGGCAGTTTTTGTTTGGAATTTCATCAAGGTGTCTTCTACAAAGTTTTAGAACTTTAAATAAAGTTTTCAACGGTACCAAGTTTGCAAAATTTGGACTTATACAACTCAAGTTATGATTTTTCAAAAAATTTGGTGAAAACTTAAAGTTTCTTGAACACTTTCTTTCTTGGTTTACTTTTGGTCCAAATGATATACCTAGATGTTATACTATGAGTTTAGGTTGTTTTGCACTCAAGTTGACTACTTTTCACTCGAGGATAGTTTTGAGAAAATTTGGGGAAAAAGTAAAGTTTCTTGAATAATTTCTTTCTTGACCCAGATTTGGCAAATGAGTTAGAAAACTTATTTTCGTCGTTCTTTTAATTATTTTAGGGAGTGGTGCTGATTTGTAATTTGAGCAAAACTTGGTCTCCGAACCCTACTTTGTCAGTGAGTTTCCAACGCATGTTAAATGCTTTAAATGTATGTCTTGCTTGACCGTGTACATCCTCCTTTGATTGAGATTTGGAAGTGCTGAACCGCTCACTTGGAGTGGGGTATACTTTATTGCCCTTTCTCCAAGCAGAGTTGGTGACTTAATTGTTTATGCGTGAATTGAAAAGTGATTGGAGATCGTGTTTCCTGTACTGCTCTTGGTCGTGTCCCTTGAGTAGTTAAGTGTTTTGGAGTGCGAACCCGGTAAGGGGAGTTCGGTGGAAGGAGATTGGCGTGAAGAGTCGTCTACTTGGATTGGAAAGTCGACGGAGTGTCAACTACTTTAAACGTTCGTGCATTGTGGATTTGAGCTCCTGAGAGCCACTGTATCCTACTTGCGTGTTAATTGTTTTCCTTAGTTGTTCTAAGTGTTAATTATCCTGCTTTATGCCTGTGCATGTTCTTTTGAAAATTCACGAGTTTCTAGCTCACCCCCTTTCCTAATTGTTTTTCCTTAACAGGGTCTGAAAACCGAAGTGTTTAAGCAATCGAGTTGACCTTGAGGTGTAACCTTTGAGTAGAGACTTATGAGAGTTATATATGTGAATTGTAGACTCTGTGGTGTAATTTAAACTTATAATTATGTATGGAATTGTGGTCGGTTAGGAATTATACTCCTATGGTTGTAATTGGGCTTGAAAGATGATATGGTGGCTGTTTTGTAAGCTCTTTGAAGTGTAATTTGAAAAGTTTGAGTTGTAGGTTGAAATTATTAATGATATTAATTGTAGTTGGTTTAGGCATTGTTATCCGAGTCTACTTTTAAAGGGTTGTCAGTTATTCGAATGAGTGAGCCCTGGCGAGAGTTAGGCAGGCGGCCCGCCAACCCCTTTGGTACGCCTTAGGGGAAGGTGGGGTTGTCACGTAGCTAGACTTGCAAACGAATCAAACCGCTCGTGAGCGTTTACAAGTCGGCTCAATTTGAACTCGATACAAACTCGATCAACATCGAACTCGAGTCAAACTTACGACAATCAAATTGAGCTATCGAACTTGAGTCAAGTATAGAAAAACCCAACTCATTAACTCGTGAATCGGTTTGAATATATACATATATATACATATACATACATATACGTATATATAATTTTTATTTTAATAGTAAAATTACATATATATCCCTAATATTTTTATTATTTATTAAGAAAAATAATTATTTTATTTATTTTTTAAAAAATAAAATAATTATTTTTTATTTTTAAACACCAGTAGGTTCGAGTTCGAGTTTGACTAAACTCAAATTTGAGGTCGAACTTGAAATCGAACTTTACATTAAAATTTTGTTGAGTTCGAGCTTAGTAAGATTGAGTCAAAACTCAACTTGATTAGGTCAAAATTCAATTCGATTCAACTCATTTACAGCTCTACTAATGGCACCATCAATCAATAATTGTTTAATGTATTCATATTTTAGACTTATATATCTAGACTTATCATTATAAAATTTATTCAACCATCTAAACTTAATAGTTTCACTATGGAATGCAAAGAAAAGATTGTGGCTACCACAACTTGATATCAAATAATAAAATCCCATAAGCTTCATGGTAGAATGAGCAATGAAAATGATTCTATCTATGAACTTTCCTTTCCCTTTGTGTAAGCTTAATTGATAACTCATTTTGTGCTACTGCAGCAAAGAAATATTTTTTGATCTCTAATTTGATATAAATCAATTAAAGTCCAATTTTTCTTATATTGACTTCTTTATATATTTCATTTAGCATCCTTTTTGAGGAAGTTGATCACTAAAGTACACTTTAGAAAGATCGAATTCCCTATCCATGGAAATAGAAAAAATATATTAACATTTTTATGATTTGAACCAAAAAAATCAATGGAGGGAGAACCTAAATTACTCTCAATTCCATCCATCAAGAATTAAAAAAAATCACCAAAACAAACTAGGGGCAAGTGCATTGGAATTCTGGTGCAATTGTCTAGTTGTCATACATTTTACATAGAGAAAATCACACAAAATATCGCTAAACTATATGACTATGCAATTTCAAGTCACTAAACTATTTTCTTAACAAAAAATGTCACTGAACTAACCAAAATGTATGCTTTGTATCATTCTATGTAATTTGAGCATTAAAGCAAATGGAAGTGCTGACACATGACTTGCAAGGTTGGTTTTTGAGGAGTAAAATCATTGGCTCACCTTTTTGCTGGAAGCTTATCTTCATAAACAACCTCCCTGAACAATATAGACATCTTTTGAGCCTCCTTCCTCCCTTTCAACCCAGATCTAAGGTGGGTTTACTAAATATTTTGGAATCTTTGCTTTGTTAGGTAGATTGAAACTTCATGATGTCAAAGCGCAAGAAAGCAATTTGGATTTGTCATTGTGGAATACAAACCGTTTTGAAGACTTCATGGGTTGATAAAAACCCAGCAAGAAGATACCTTGAATGTACTCATGATGAGATGAGTTTGTTTAAAGATGGCAAGATTCATTAGATGTCGTAGAAAATAATTGAATTAAACTTTAAAAATGTGGGAAATTGTTGGCTGTGTTTTACAAATTGGGAAAATCCATTTTTTGTTAGGTTGGTGGATGTGGCTATTAGGAGTGATACGATGATAAAAATGTGCACTTGTTCAAAGCAAGTCATACTTGGTCTTTTGAGGAAAGCAAATAGACTAGAATTAGAGAATTAAGCATTGCGAGAGGAAGTTCGAAGATGGTAAAACAAAACTAAAAACATGGAGGTCCAAGTTCAAAAGTTAAAAGATAAACTTAGGAATAAGACAAGAAAAAAATTGTTCATTGTCCTTGCTATTGCAATTGTCACTGTATCCATGTGGATGGGGGACCTAGAAGTGCAAATTATTTTAGCAACTTGCATATTGATGGATCTTAGGACACCATTTTAGTAGATTGGAAAAGCCAGTTAGTTTTTTTAATGCACATTTTTAGGTGTAATACTAAAGTTTACACCTCATTTTGTCATATGTTATTCACCCTTTTGGAATACAAATGCAAGTTTAGAGCAAAATGTTCTAGTAGTGGATCTAACATGGCTTGTTCCTTTGTTGTTAAAATTGGCAACTTTAAATTGACATAACTAGAAGTGTAAGTATATCTAGGAGTGTGCAAAAACGAAATTTACCGAATTCACCGACCGAATTCGAATTAATTTCGGAAATTCGAATTCGGAAAACGGTAAAACGGAAACCAAATCGAAATTCCGTTTTCGTTTTGGGCGAAACTGGCACGAATTCGAATATAGAATTTTTGAATTCGAAACTTCCGAATTCGTTTTCATTATTCGAATGCGAAAACAGAATCCGATTTCGATTTCTAATTCGTTTAACATATATATATAAATTATAATAATAATAATAATATAAAGTAAACAAAACAAGTTACAACTTACAAGAAAAAGGAAAAGGAACGAGCAGTCCTACTCCTATTCAGGTAAACGCCTAAACCTAATTCTTTCAATTTGCACGAATTCCGCCGCCCATCCCTGCCCTCAACCTCCGACCTCCGGCGCTCTGCAACTCCAAGTCTCTACCCCTCAGCAGCTCCACCCTAGCCAGCTCCACTCCTCCACCCCTTGGCCTGGCTAATTCCTTCACGGTTGAAGCTCCACCCCTACTTCCTTCAACCTCCGCAGACCGCAGCTCCGTCTCCAACCTCAGGTTGCAGCTCCGCCTCCAACCTCAGGAGCTCTGCAAGTCGCAGCTCCGCCTCCAACCTCTGCAGGGACCGTAGCTTGCAAGTCACAAGAAGAAGAAAGGGACTCTGCAGCAGCGCCGCAAAGTGTCTTCTTCTTAGAAAAGCTTTATCTAAGATTAAACTGGTATCTATTTTTGTAAAGTATTGGAAAGATGGAAGCATCAGAAATTGCCAAGCTTTCATAAAAGTATGCGGATGCTTTTCTTTGTACTTCTATTCCGTGGAGTTTGACTCAGAGAGCAAGCTTCTAGTGGGTTGGTGGAGGATGGAATAATAGCTCAGGTATCCTTTTCTCTTTTTGAGGGAGCATAACTAGTTTCTGCTGTTGTTTTCCTCGCTGTTTTACTATTTACTGCTTCAAAACCTTTTAGAACAGTTTGCATTCAATTGAAAGGATAATTGTAGAAGTTAAAGGCTTAAGAGCTTCGGGATAAGAAAGCCTTTGTCAGTTTGAATCAGACATGAGAGAGGTGAGAAAAGCGTTGCTTTTTGCTTTTTGTTCATTTGGCACTTGATTTCAAGTGCTTGGCTAATGATCAGTAGCCAAGCATATAAACATTCTGATTCTGTTCTACATGCTTTGCTTTGCTGGATGGTCCAGCCACATTTTGAATTCGGAGCAATTCGGTGGACAACCGAATTCGAAATGGATTTCGGAAGCGTTTCGAAATCGGAAGGCTTGAAAACGAATTCGAATTCGATCGAAATTTGGTCTACTAAATTTTTGAAAAATTCCGATTTTCGAATTTCGAATTACCGAATTCGCTTCCGTTGCACACCCCTAAGTATATCAATGATTAAAAAATGCAGCAGTACACACTAGTCCATCCTTTGTGACTTGTCTATAATTACAACCAATTAACAAAACCATAAGTTCAACATACGAACAAAAGCATTAGTAGTTCCCTTTGTTTCAGCCTGTCATACTCCTTAAACTATCATTCTCATACAAAACAACAACGAAAGACTGCTTTAGTTGAAGATACAAAATTAAAGCAAATTAGTCAATTTCATGGACACCTTAATCTAATCTTCCACCTATGTTGCATCTTGAAGTTCTAGCCCATTTACCAACCTTAAAAAGAGGTTCTTTATCCAAGCATTCATAGTTAGTGTTGATCATTATTTTGTCTATATCACTCAATTTTCTCTTGGAATGGACAAACTTTTCTGGATACTGGAATTTGACTATCCAGCAGCTTTGCTTACACCTTGCTCAACAATTGTAGGCCTACTCCTCCTCACCTGTGCACATAGATAATAACAGTATGAGGTCATTGTTAGTTGAACTAAAAAGTAAGGTAAAAGTCAATAATAAAAAACCAAAAATTGATGACTAAGAGGTGCATTAGTCTTCCTAATATTTTGCTTTGGCTTGGTTGGTCTAAAAGTTGTATTTGTAGTTTATTCATTTTTAGTATCAGTAGTTTCCACACGTACAACACTATCAGCTTGTGAAGGCATAAAAGGAGTAGTGTTTGCGAAATTTGATGGCCTCTTTCCTCTTCTCATAGTTTCGGCCTATGTAAAAGTATTATAACATGCACTAGCAGGTTTATCTAGTACTATGTCTCCAGCAACACCACCTTTTTCAACATGAGAATCAACACTTGTTGCAGCTTTTGTAGCACCACTTGTACTAGCTTTTCTACAAGCTCCTATAGTAAATTTTCTGGGAGCTTTAGTAGACCTAGTAGATTGTGGTGCATCAGATTGAACATTTTTTGGTACATGTTTGTAGGTAGCAGTATTGTGACTTGCCTACCCATATTTTTTTTGGAGTGCATGCACATGCTTCCTCAGCCTTTGCACATTGCTCCTTCCAACATGGATACCACTCCTTGTTTGAGTGCTATCCTCTCTTCTTGAATTTTTGGGCCTACCAGCATGTACACATAGTGTAGGGGGATTCAAGATAGGATTGTCACTCTCAAATCATAGGGACTTACTACTAATCGGATAAAGTGCATTCTCACAGATTTATAAAAAAAATCTCTACTATAACACTTATGTACATATTCATTAGATTCCCTACTAATTTTAATGATGGCCGAGATTGCATGGCAATAGGGGAACCTACTAATTTGCCACAAGTGCATGTTTTATTTATTCAGTACAGGACATATTGGTCCCTCTTTACTCCACTAACTTGATAACCCCCCTTACCATTTAAAATTGGTCTCCACCTCCTAGAAAGTTTCTCTCTTTTCTCAATCAATTTATTTATTGATGGACCAATAGGACCACTACATTTCCTCACCCAAACAACTCTACCTTTTACTCTTTCCATTAAGATCCCCTGATCCCCTCACACATTCCAACTATTAGCAAGTCTCAAGGATTTAGTATATGCGTACTAAAAGTCTCAGACAAATTATTTACAAGCATGTTAGATTTTATGTGGTGAGGGAAAAAGGTTTTGCACCAGTATTTAGATAGGGCGGCCTTTTTTACCCATTCATGATCTTATATATCAAATTGTCTCAGTTCCTTTAAGGCTATAACATGAAATTCTACTGTTATTGCAGATGTAATGTTCTAGAATTTTTTCTTCAGCTGCTCACCAAGATGCTTCTTCTTAATGTTCCTATATATGTACTGTATACAATATCTATGATCAGCATAAGATAAAGGATCTAGCAAGGCACTATCAAGACCCTACTAATTGCAAGAAAGTAAACTAGCATATATTAGTTGTGTGTTAGGAATTTAGACGAAATGAAAGTATGGTTAATGCATATTAACTCACCTTCTGCTGGTTTGAGATGAAAGTATATCTACTACTTCCATAAGGTATATCTAGATTTACAATCAACAATTTTAAATAGAGGCATGCAAATGCAAAATATTCCGATTTACCGACCGAATTCGATTTCAATTTAAAAATTTGAAATCGGTAAAATCAGAAAAGGAAATCAAGTTTCCATATTTGAAAATTGTGAAATCGGTGTCGAATTTAGAATTGGGTTTTTTAAAATCCGAAAACAGTTTCCGATTTCAATTTCAAATTCATATAAAAAATGCACACATTAATATTCATATAATATCTACATACATATGTACGAATATTAATGTATATTATATAAATATTAATATATACATATATTATATATACATTTTAATGTATATATATATAAGTATTTTATCTAATACAAAATGTTTCTAATTTGTCCAAGGTGCTTTTTCAAATTAGAGACCTACAGAATTATAGAAGATCTATATTCTCTGTCTTAGGCTAAGATTGCCTAACATTAGAAATCAGAGGCAGTGTTTATGCCAAATAGTTTTTGACTTAATAAACCCAATTTTACTGTATATATACAATATAAATAAAAACAAGAATGATGTCCTAAATTTTGCAATTCTTCAATTTATTGTTCTATTTGAGATATATATTCTAAGCAACTTGCTTTATCTAAAGTATTTATTAGAATAAAATGATAAGATCCTGGAGTTATAATTTCGGTAATGAAATAATTATATAATTCTCTGGAGATAAGAAGATAGTTCATAAATCACTAAAATTGCTATTAATTTCAAATATTCTTTGATACAAAAGGTTTCATTTTGCGAGAACTAAGTTTAATACACAAGAATATAGAGGGTGGTTGCTAACCTTTCTTATTTCATATTCAACTATAACAAGATATGCTTTACACTATTCTACTGTTTCAAACTTTTGATAATTAAAATAGTGATA
Source organism: Gardenia jasminoides (assembly GCA_013103745.1). Taxonomy (NCBI): domain Eukaryota; kingdom Viridiplantae; phylum Streptophyta; class Magnoliopsida; order Gentianales; family Rubiaceae; genus Gardenia; species Gardenia jasminoides. Next base: position 7,198,977 of record CM023096.1, on the reverse strand, counting down.
ACATTCAGGAGTATGTAGTTATTTTAATACGTAATGATAAACAATCTCAGGTAACATTAACTTTATCCTACTAAGTACCCTTCTTCCTAGTTGTAATCCTTCGTCAAGTAGTATATATTAAGGATTATAGCCTTTAATGAAGCAGTACTTTGCTCACCTTGTGCGTACTTCTCTTGGCCTTCGGGATTCTCTCACATGGCCTTCTTTTCCACAAGTCTTTTGCAAAGTTCTTCAAGTTATAAGAGTTTCTCATCACCTTGCCCTCTGGTATTACTTTCAGAAGAATTTCCCGTTCGATTTTCCCAAAAAGATTTTGGTAACCTTGAAAATAAAAGAAGAGTTTTGAAGAAGTGAACAGAGACTTTATTTATTGGGAAAATTTTTACAATGAGATTTCTTAGGTTACCAAGGATTATCCATAAGTTGGAGTCTCGTGGCTTGTTCTGAATTCTATTTATAGATTCGAACTTGAAATTCTGGACTTAATATTATTACAAAATTTTCACTGACAGTCCCTACTTTTTTGGACTTCAGGGACACTCTAGAAAAAAGTAAAAATTTCTAATATATTGTGGCATTCGGACGCAAAGGTGTTTCATGTGTTCCAGGTCCCACTATACTTTCATCATATTGATAAAATTGTCATATCCTTCTGGTCCCATGTTATTTTCAAAATTTTCTCCATCGTCACTGATTGCATCAATAACTATTGTACTAGTTTTTGGTAAGTGCCAACTAATATTATGTAGAGTTTTCTCATATTGATGTACATAAAATCTGAAAACATTTGGGTATTTTGTATAATTTTGAAATTCTACTTCTGTCAAAATTCTTCGATCTCTAACATATATTTTTTGTATTTTATTTTTTGTGAATAGTTTTATATTGTGATTCTATTCAAATTTATTATGTTTAAAGGCTAATGTCTTCATCCTCCAATGTCTCAATTATTTCTGAGTACTTTTTGAGCATACTTGTATAGGATTCATTGTTGAGACTTGTGTTTGTACATTTCTATTTACTCCATATACAATCATTCTATGTGTTGCTGGTTCTAAATTATACATTACACATTCTGGAGGAGTAGATACTATGTTTACATTTACTCACGGTGCTCCATATTCAAATTCCTTTAATACTGCTAAAGATAACTGTATTTTGAATTGATATGTCTGGTCCACACTCCACATCATTTAGGATCATTTGGTGAATGGCCCCATAATCAAGTAACAGTTGAGGAGTTAATTCTAAGTATTCATTTTCTTTTATAGGGGTGCTAGTAATAACATAGGATGCAAAGTTTATAGAGCAAATCGCCGAGGGAGCCCTTAAACTATTGGCTTTGTCTACTTTTGGCCCCTCATCTATTTATGTCCTCCGATCAGCCCCTAAACAAGTTATAATGTATATTTTTGGCCCTTTTAGCCGTTTTAAACACAAAACTCACCGGAATTGAGGGGTATTATCATCCAGCCTCAATTCTGTTGGGATTTCTCACAAATATCCTCCATAAGAGCTAATTCAGAGTCTGAAAATCCATTTTTCCTCAAGAATTCAACCACAGCTTCAGTGTCAGAAATTGCCATACTAGTCGAACTAGCTAAAAAATTCAAACAAAGGAAAAAATATCGAGACAGAACTTAAAAAAAAAACAAATTTGTACCAGTGCTAATAGGAATCCAAGGTGATATAGCAGCTTTTCCGTTGGCGGTGGGAGAGCAAATGAGAATGCATTGGAATTGCGTGGAATGCGGAGGTTCCCGAGGCGTCTGTTGAGGCTGGACGATAATACCCCTCAATTCCGGTGAGTTTTGTGTTTAAAACGGCCAAAAGGGCCAAAAATATACATTATAACTTGTTTAGGAGCTGATCGGAGGACATAAATAGATGAGGAGCCAAAAGTAGACAAACCCAATAGTTTAAGGGCTCCCTCGGCGATTTGCTCAAGTTTATATTAGCAGTAAGAATAAAATAATTTAGTTGGCATCCACATATTGTGTGGTCCTATTTTTGGGTAAGAGCAATTTGGTTTGCAAATAGTTGTGGGGGTTTTTGAAAAAATTTCTTATTATTCGGATGGCTCTATGGTTAGATTCATTTACGCTATAGTAAGAAAATATTTTTGGATGGTTTCAAACTTTAGTAAGAAATTCTGCTCTGCTAAACTATAAATATGTATTAAGTAAGTGCTCTAATATTTGGTATAATTTAAAGAAAATTCTAGACTGTACGAATTCAAATGATTTTTTTGAAATTGGTTTTTCTTGTAAAAATACCATAGGAGGTGGTCTTTCTTCATGCTTTCTGAACTTAGTATGCATTAACCAGATTTCTTTATTTTGAAATGCTATCACTGCTAATGCATCCTATAACTGTTGGTTCAATGAACCAAATCATAAGTCCTGTATTTCTCGTTTAACAAATTAAAATTTCTACTTATGCATTTAATAAGTCAATATTTTGCATGTTTTTAGTAAGATTAATTATGTAGTTTTTGTGTGTTTTTGTCAGTTTAATGGCTAATGAACTAACGTTTCTATTGAAATTCTACATTTTGTGGTTTAAATAGAAAAGTGCATTTTTGTGGATTAATTGGGTGAAATCTTCATGTTTTTGTAGGATTGCTTGTTCAATGATCAAATGAGATGAAAATGTAGATAATTGCCAAGAAGCTTGGAAGAAAAATTGAAAAATGCAAATTGCAATTCAAAGAACGAGGAATCAAAGGGATGAAAGTCGGAGCAATTAACGCGCCAATTTCACGACGAAAAACTTGGAATTTGCAAGTTTCAAGTGGAGTCGCGAGGCAAAACGCGAACCAACAAGGAAAAATTTCAATTAGCTCACGAATCCCTCTCACAGAAGACAGGGAAAGCAGATCCGCGATCCTCTGCATCGCGGATCCACCTCGCGGATCCTCAGAAAATGACAGCTGCAAGTTGCAGCCGAATTCCAGTTTTTCAGCTCACTTCCAGCTCAACTTTCAGAAGAATTTCAATGAAGGCTGCGTGAAGAATTGTGTGAAGTTGAAGAAACAACTCATTGCTAATTCAAAACACAATTTGCTTCAACATTACAACTCATTTGGGATTGAAATTCAAAGGATTCAAATGCATGAAGACAAAGAAATTTAAGAAGCCATTTTCCTTGACTTTTGAAGGCCAATTTGTCTTGTATTCACATGACATAATTTTGGATGCATATGGTTGAAATCTTCTATAAATAGGGCCTTTTGTAGACAAATCAAGGATCCCAATCCCATTCCATTCCATAAAAATCCATTGAAAAGAGAAAAAAGACTATAGAATAGCTCCAGTTCATTAGATTAGTTCTAGTTCTTAGTTTGTAGTTTCTAAAGAGAGTAAAAGTGAAAGTTGTGAGGAATCTTGCACTTTGTATTTGGGAGATCAACTTGTGAAGAAATTTATGGATTCAACTTCAAGAAATTGAATAAGATTCCTTCTTCCTTTACTTGTCTCTTGTGCCTTAATTTCATGGCTTTGTGCAAGTTTGTTTATGCTTAAATGTTCTTAATATGATGTCTAGCTAAGCCTTTTTAATCCTAGAGTTAGGATGAACTTGTTTTAGTTGTGATTATGAAGTAGTTAAGTGATTTATGTCCTCCATGATTTTGTTAGTTTAAGACTTGTGCTTATGCGTTATGGTTGATTAGCTACCAACTATAATTGATTTGATGTTGATGAGTAATGAAAAACTTGCCTTCAATAAGATCTAAGTTTTTAAGCACTAACTTATGTTCTCACGAAAGTAGTGAATATAGTTGGTTGGTTTTGGTTTTATACTATAACTTCATTGAGCTTATTTAACTTGTTTCTCTCTTTTCTCTATGAAAATAGGTCAAGGAAGATTCCAAGAAGTTAAGAAATTGGCGAAAGCGATTCCGAGTGACTAGTCATCTTAAACGAGAACTTGCACTACACATGACCATTAACGAAAGTGGTGGCATACAAAAGGAAGTTATACCTTAGCGAATCATTGGAGAAAGAACATAATAAACTTGACTAACTTCTAATCTTAACTTAACAAGGGATTCCAAAACTCTAGGATTCCTCCAACTTGATCTTAAAAACTCTCTCTAACCTAATTCTCTAATTTCTTTACTTGCTTTCTTATTTCTTGTCTTCCACCAATTGGAAGTCTTTGACACCTAACAGTTGGTTTTAATTGCTTTATCCCGCTTCCTTAGGTTGGTTTACCGCCTTCTCCCTTTTATCTAACTTTCCTTACTTTATTCGCCTTCCTATAATTGTCTATCTAGATAATGAAGCAAGTGATTAAACTTTAAGTGTTTGCAAAACCATAGTTCCTCGTGGGATCGACACCTATATTTCCCTATACTCAATAAACGATCCGTATACTTGCGGTAATATAGGGTTATAAAGGTTATTTGAAATTTGTGGAGTAAAGAAAATCCCTATCAGCATTCACAATGTTTGCATAAATTTATATTACTATGGCTGCTACTTAGTGTATTTCTAATAGAATGATATATGAAGTAATTCAACCCAATATTTTGCCTTGCAAATTCTAATGAATCATAAAGATCATGGAAACTTTTAAATAAAGGATTTTAAAAATTATTTATTGTTTCTACAACTTGTGGCCATGTGAAGTAAATTTCTGATTGATGACTTAGAAACCACCACATAGAATGAAAAACTTTGACTAGGAAGATTTTGAAAATAAAATGCTAAAGCATTTAAAGCTCTAGTTTTTTGTCCAACATTTTGTACATTTCATAAATTATCTAATAATGCCTGCTGTACGTTAAACCTTTTGGATATCTTGAGAGTTCTCAATTTCCAATTTTTTTCCATCCATGTAAAATGCCTCAATTAGAAGTTAAAAATGTACTTAATTGATCTGCTAAATTATTGTCCTTTTCTTTAATATGTTCAAATACTACTTTGTAATTGCTATTGTTTAGGACATCTTTAAAAGTTAACCAATGTCTTTCCCTATTTCTCTTACTATAATAGAGATTTACTATTGCCTCACAATCTGTTCTTACTAATATCTCAATTTTATTTATTATGAATAATTTAAAGTTATCTAATCCATATATTACTGTCAAAATTTCTTGATCTATACCACTTGTCATGTTCTTTTCCCAAAATTTACCACTACTATATCTACATATTTATTCTTCCTTTTTACTGGCACATTTATGATGTTTCCTTTTGAGGACTGCTCCCCATCTTAATTGACATCTATCTGTTTTCACAATTAAATAATCAGTATCTAATGGTAATCTTAATGGTGGAAAATCCTTTACTATTTCATTGATTTTTATAATTTATTTTTCATCTTCTACGTTAAAATTTTGCTGTCCTGTTATTGTTAATTTGCTATAAAGAGATCCTACCTGTAACAGCCCTACTTTTCCCTAGAGCGGACCTTAGGGTATCGGCGGACCGCCTGCCCAACTCTCGCCGGGACTCACTACAGTTCCTCAATTCAATTGCGAATAACAAAATAACTTTAATATCCTCCAATCAAATGTAACATTTAAACCCCAAAACTTCCTTAACAAACCACAACCATCCCAAACTATAAATACAGATACAAAAGTTTATCCATTCAGAGTTCCATAAGTACAATTCAAAACACAAGGGTTACATCAAAATACAAGTTTAAGTCTCCAAACCAACCGATCTAGTGCAACCCTTGGAGGCCCTCGATTTCAAACCCTGCTAAGGAAAAATAAAGTTAGAAGGAATGAGTTAAAAGCCCAGTGAGTGATCCTAATATCGTGCAAATCTCATAGTAATAGTTGAGCAATATATATATCAGTTAAGCACTCAATAGATCAATATAATTTAGTTTGGAAGAATAAAATGTGTAAAACACATAAACTGAGAAAACTCTGAGTGAAAGGATACAAGTTCCACTGGAAGCAGTTGCAGTCCGTCTTGTCCAACACTCAACCCCCTACTCCTCCTTATAACTCCCAGTGGCAATACTCAAGTACACTGTACAGTGCCCTAAGTTACCAACCTACCCGACCGAATCCGCTTCTAGCTCGAATAGGTCGATAACGAAAGGGGAAAGGCCTTATTTAGCTTATGTGTTAGTACACATGGCCTACAGTCATGCATAAATATTATACAAATAGTGGAAAAGTACTCAGTTGAACAGTAAAATGAAAAGTAGGCCGAGTGTGATAAAGTACACACTCGCCCATCACATAATCATTGAAAAGCATTTAAAAGCAGTTAACATGTCACATGAGCAATTCGCATGAAGTATTTCACACTTAAGCAGTTTATTCACACACATGCAAGGAACACTCACCGATTTAAGTAAAATAACTCCAAACGTTCGCGCCCAAATCTCCTTCGTTCTCACCTTCCAAGTCTAATAGCAAGTGAAATGAAAATCATTTAGTTTTAGCCATCCCAAACACGAAAGACCAAATGTATATGCTAGTAGTTTCTTTTACTTGATAAACTCACACTTGGATGCACAAACCACAAAATGACCAATCCAATTTATAAGAGTGATCAAATGAAAGTCTTATCAACATATTAGAATCATGAATGAGTGGGTCGGGACACGACAAGAATGCACAAGAATAAAAAGGAATGAGAATAGCATTTGTGGAAGTGAAACAAACAATTGACAGGTTTGTCGCGTCTCAGTAATTTAATCATAACTGTGGCCACACTTATCGGATTGGAGCATATTTTATGGCGTTTCCAAGCTAAGACATAGCCCTGCAACTTTCATGAAGATGTCAAACATCAAATCACACTAAATTAGGGTCAAAATAGCAAATATCAGAGACACCAAAAAAACTGTCAGGCATGAAACAGGCTGGTCGAACAGTCTTGGAAGAACGGCCATAACTCAATGTAGAAAAATCGAAATCGAGCTCCGTCAGCGGTGTTTAAAACTAGGTTCATAGACCTTTCTAACGGTATATAATTCAGGCTCTAATTCAATTTCTACAATCAACAGCAAGTTCGGAAAGTTTACTGATTTCCATTTCTGATTTTCTGTTAAATTCCAATCTTGGTGCAAACTCTTCAATTAACCCCCTTAAGGCTATTTCCATCACCTAATAAGGTGTTTAACAAGCTAAAAAATCAATTAATTTCATCAACAAAACATCACCAATCATCAAACAATTCATCAAACACATGGAAGCCTAAAATAAAAACCTAAACTCTAGTTCTCAAACACAAAATTTCCTTCCATAATTTTTCCTTCCAAGCAACCACAAACACTTTAAACTCACTAATCATGCATCAAATTTGAATTTGAAGATCATTAAAGTATAGATAAGTGGTTAAATACCTTGAGAGTAGAGAGAGAAAATCACCCAAAAGCTCCAAAAGCTTCACTCCTTGCACCCAAGCTTGATGTTTAAGTAACACTTTAACCTAGGTTTAGCTCTTGGACAAGTTTATTCTCACTTAAAATTGCTAGAATCAAGTTTAGGATTTTGGTGTTCTTCCTTCCTTGAGGTTCGGCCAAAGAGAGAGAAAAGAGAGGAAATTTGGTTCAAATTTTTGAAGGCAAGAGTTTAAATAGATAAGCTTAAGTCAAGGATTTGATGGATGATTGACAAGTGTTGAAGTCTTGGCCATAATTTAGATATAATCTATACAAATTGTCTTCTAATCCCTTAATGAAAAATGTGACCTACTTAATACCACATAAATATTATGCATTAGGCTACATGATACATGGAAAGTGAAATTCTAAATTAATGTCATGCAATGCATACAAAATGAAATATTTAAGGGAAAATAATGCACCTAATGATTCATAACGCAATAAATTAATTTAATTTAAATATTTTTTTTTCAGGGTTCACACACTCTCTCCTCCTTAAAAGAATTTCGCCCTCTAAATTCTCACCTTCTACCACCTCTGTAGACCCTGAAGTCTGTTGGCCAAAAAGAGCATATGTTCTAGCTGGCACCTGTGGTCGGTTCCCTTCTTCTGTAGCTCGTTGAGAAGTAGTTTCATTTCCTTGGTGAGTATTACCCTCTCGCGGCTGTTTCCTTGGGCAATTGCTAACTTGATGGTCGGCACTTCCACAACGCAAACACTTCCGCCCTTTCACCCAACAGTTATCTTCGGTGTGATTTTCCTTTCCACAATATCCACAAGTTGGGTGAGAAATTGTGACTTGACCTTTCAACGGTGTTTCCTTTGGTTGAACCCTTCCTGTTTGAATTCCTTGGGATGTAGTTCCTTTAAATTAATCTATCTTATGAGAGGAAGAAGGAGACGGTAATCTTATCCCATCAGTTCCTTTTCCGACTTTGAGTAGCGGTACAGTCTCTTTAGGAGCCTCGAAGCGATTACTACTAGATGTATCTCTCTTTCGTGTTTGAAAGGATTTCAGTTGGGATTTTGCGGTCTCGACCCTTTGAGCTTTTTCAAGGGCATCACTAAAGGTCTCAATTTGAGCTGCCGCGAGGGCGTCTTGAATTTCAAGGTTGAGTCCGTGAATGAACCGTCTTATTCTCTTCCGCTCTGTAACCACTAGTTCTGGGGCAAATCTTGACAGTTTAGTGATTTGAGTTTCGTGTTCTGCAACACTTGAATTTCCTTGGCGAAGTTTTATAAAATCATCTTCTCTCTTTTCCTGGACCAGTGGTGGTAGAAATTTTTCATTAATTTCTCGAACGAAATTCATCCAAGTTCTCGGAGTTTGTTCCCTTTCCCACTTGTTTCTTATAACATTCCACCATGTTCTAGTTGCTCCTTCAAATTGGAACACCGCAAAAGTTACTTGTCTCTCTTCAGAATAATCCAAAGCATCAAATATGTTCCTTATATTCTCCAACCAATTCTCAGCCATATCGGGGTCAGGATGTAAAGGCCTAGAGAAAAAAAAAATTAATTTAATATTAAATTTCAAAAAAATTTGAAGTTTTTATTTATTTATTTATATAATTATTTCTTTAATTATCTCGTGAAATCCGCTTTTTCCTCATTTACGACTTCTCATTTAATTTTAACCCTATTCCTCTGTTAATATCGTCTCGTAGCATTTATTAGCGGTAAAATGTTAAAAGCACGTTTTTCGAGGTAAATTCAGACCGTGAGTAAACTAGTGAAGATAAGTATGGATGATCACTGGTAGGTTGGAAGTGTAATTAAATAACTGGAAATGGGTCATTAAAGGTGATTAATTAGGGTTTTGAAATTTTAGTTAAGATTTGAATTAACCTCTTTAAGTTTAGAATTTTATCTAACCGTTAATTCTTTCAACTAAATTCCTACCAATCACTTAAAAATTACTTCTTCATCCCTTCTCCTAATCGAGATTTATCCATTAATCTCAAGCCAAATGAGGTGATTAATTTTCCCTCCAAATAGCTAATTAATACCACTATGCAAGTTTTGACTTTGGATGAATAAGATAAGACCCATGTCTTGTCTTCCTTTTTCCCATTAACTCCTCAAGAAAATTGACCAAAAATTTCTTCATCCTTCTCCCTCTCTCACCCGAACTCCCTCTCCTCTTCTCCCCTAAATTTTCAGCAATTTCCTTCACTCAAATTCCCTCCAAAAACCCCTCACAACCTCCATTAACCCTTGCTTGAACTTGCACTTGGTGGAGAAGTTTGGAGTAGGTGCACTTGGGAGTTCTAGTCTAGCATTTCTTGGTGAACTCTTGCTTGATTCTTGGAAGAGGTATGAAACTACAGCTTGAACTTTTGTCTCTTAAATTCCATTTTGAAGCATGTTGATAGGTTTGGGAAGTTGAGAGGTTGTTAGAACCTTGTCATTGTTGATGAAATGGATTCATGTGTGGGTTTTTAATTTTGGAAGATTAATCTCAATAAATTGTCTTTCTTGATATTTGGTTGTATAAGTGGGCTCTTGAACTCCCACACTTGTGTTGATTAGAGTTCTAGCATGGTTATTGATGCATTGTATGAATTTGAGTTAAAAATTGTTGTTGGATTTTTGGACAAAACCCTAAGAGGAACCGGTTCATGAATGAAGAAAAATAAGGAAGAAATTTCTGTTTTTCCTCTGATTTGGTGGCTGCAAATTTTGGCAAGTTTAAAAGTTGATTGTGAGGCTTGAATGTGAGGGTTAAGCTGTTAAAATTGTCCCATACAAATTCCTTCAAGAATTGAGTGAAGTTGATGGTTAGATGGAATAAGGAAAACTGGAAAAATGAAGCATTATGCTGCCCGAATTTTAGGGGATTATTTCGTGACAATTTTGCTAAAAGATGTGACCATTTTTTATCATCATTAGGTTAAGGGAGACTTATACCAGCTTAGGGTTGAAATTGAAGTTAAATGGCAGTAGTATATGCTGGTTATAAGAGATTAGAAGTGGAGGAGTTGAACTTCATCGGTTTGAAGAGTTTCGATGAACAAACTTTGGGCACATAGAAAACTGCCTTCCCATTAGAATTTTTGGTTGAATTTTGGTATGAACTTAGCCTATATATGGAATTATTAGTGTACCAAATTTGGTGATTTTTGGCTAAGAATTAGCTACTCAAACGAAGTTGTGAATGATGCCCTGTTAAACTGAAACCCAGAAATTTCAGAAATTTGAACCCCCTCTGTTTAAACTGTTATAATTTCATGCTCAGGTGTCAGAATTGAGTTCCGTCAGTGGCTGTTGAAACTCCTTATGTAGTACTATATTGTGTGTGAATTTAAGAGGCTAACTAATTTTCTGTAATTTATGGAGAATTTTCAAAGTAGCTTGGATGGCCAGCCTGATATGTCCTGTCTCAGTACTGTAGCTTTCTGTTGAATGAAAATCTGGGTAGTTTTTGCCCAGAATTTTAACTGGGTGCCTTCAACAAAGTTTTAGAACTTTTAAAGAGGTTTCCAACGGTACCAAATGTGCAAAATTCTAACTTGTATAACTTGAGTTATGATTTTTCAAAGTTTTCAGCTCGAATTAGGAAATTATCGAACTTTCTACTTTTTGAAATAAATTTTGTCGGTGAACTAGGAAAACTTATTTTCGTTCTCTTTTAATTATTTTAGGGCAAAGTGCTGATTTTGCAACTGATCAAAACTTGGACTCCGACCCCTACTTTGTCGGTGAGTTTTCAATGCCTGTTAAATATTTTCGTTTAAATGCCTTGTGAATGTATGTGTTTCATGAAATGTTGTTTGATTTGACTGTGAAAATGGGAATTTGTTGAACCACTCACCTAAAGGAGAGTATACTTTATTGCTCCCTTTTTATAGAGTCGGTAATTTATTTGTTTGCATGTATTGAATTTGGGAAACGGAAATGTGTTATACAATCACTCTTGGCCGAGTGTCTTGAGTGATTTACTGTTTACTGTTCACTGTTTAAATATTTGGCGTGCGGGCCCGGTAGGGAGAGTTTGGTGATTGGAGTGTGGCGTGAAGAGTCGTCTACTTAGATTGAAAGTCGACGGAGTGTCGACTACTATAAATGCTCGGGAAATGTGGAATTTGGCTCCTGAGAGCTCCCGTATCCTCAATGTGTGTGAACTTGATTTGTCTATGTGTTTTATTTATTTACTTTTACTTTTATCGTTTTAAGTGCATGTGCATGAATTTTGGAAACTCACGAGCTTTTTAGCTCACCCCCGTTCCCGTTTGTTTTTCCTTAACAGGTGACGAAAATCCCGAGGCGTAGCTAGGGCTAGTGTCTTGATCTTTTGACTTTTGTCTCGAGTATGAAGTAATATTTTGTATATTTGTTTGGTGTTGAGTACTTTAAGTTTATGGAAGTGTATTAGCTTTGGCTCGAGGGTTTTGAATATTTTAAATGGATGAATGTAATTTTAAGTTTAATCATCTTTTTTCCAGTTTTAATATTAATGTTATGGTGGTTGGTGAAATTGCACGTTTAAGTTAGTATTTATTTGAATGCTTGAGTCCTGACGAGAGTTAGGCAGGCAGCCCGCCAACCCTTTGGTTCGCCTTAGGGGGAAGTAGGGCTGTTACATAGGACCTCCAGAAAACTTAGGGGGAGAAAACTTTTGAAATCTCTCTAATGCCTTGTCTTCTCCTTCTACTTAATTCACCGGGTTTCCTCGTTGATTTCCAAGGTTTTGACCAGCCATTTGTGCTAACAAATCAGTCATACGTTGGATGGCTGTGGCTACCTGTTCATTAGTATCGGTCCTTGGTTCACGATTATCTCCTGCACTGATTCATGGTCACCCTCTTGATCTTGGGGTTGTCTAAGTCCACGTCCACGGCCTCGTCGTTGCCCTCTCGTTTCCATGTTCATAGCTAATCTATATGCATGTATACAACCATACTAAACCATAATTAACTACACACACATACAAGTAACAACTCTAAAAGACAAATGAAACAAACCCATTTTTTCCACATAGCATTTTTCACAATACAGTTTAAACTCAGTCATGTCCCAAACTAGTACAAACTAGAGCTCATTAAGCTAAACACAAGTCACAGTCAAGTTAAGTACATACCAAGTCAAAAGTAGTATACAAAAGCAAATAAATCATCAACAAAACACATTGGTCTCCAAGGTAGAACATTCTACGTCCCCATCCTATCATTCTCTACAAAAGGTCAAAGGCAATACGTCACTGGATTAATTAGAACCAAGAGATTCTCGTTCTCTAACACGTTCGACTTCATTTCCTACGCTAGGGTCCTCAGGGCCACGATCTTCTCCACCTCTCTTCCTTAGTTGTTGTGCCATCTGATCCAAACGATTATTGGCTTCTTGTAATTGTTCACATAAGGTTTCGATTCGTTCTTGCTCCTCGAGCTCCCTAGTCTCCAACTCTTGAATTCGGTCATTTGCTCTTGCATTTGCAATAACTAACATCTGCCTCTCATCTACTATAGCTAGCACCACATGGTTGGGCTATGAATATGTCTGCCAACAATCACACTGCCTATCCATCCTACGTCCTGCAACAAACTGTCGAAATGGCTCGCCAGGTCCTATCTGAAACATAACAGGATGAAGTCGCCTCCGAGGTAGTTCTTATACTCCATTTCCTTCCATTCTTACAACCACAACTAGAATTAGTGTTCTTGGTCAACTATTATCACAAATCATATCATTTATCAGTCAACCTAATCCCACAGTCAGGCACCCTAAACTTAAAGGTTAGGATACACTACAGAGATCTGAAACCTAGACTCTGATGCCAACTGTGACAGCCCCACTTCTTCCTAGGGCGGACCCTAGGGTATCTGCGGGCCGCCTGCCCAACTCTCGCCGGGACTCACTACAGTTCCTCAATTCAATTGCGAATAACAAAATAACTTTAATATCCTCCAATCAAATGTAACATTTAAACCCCAAAACTTCCTTAACAAACCACAACCGTCCCAAACTATAATTACAGATACAAAAGTTTATCCATTCAGAGTTCCATAAGTACAATTCAAAACACAAGGGTTACATCAAAATACAAGTTTAAGTCTCCAAACCAACCGATCTAGTGCAACCCTTGGAGGCCCTCGATCTCAAACCCTGCTAAGGAAAAATAAAGTTAGAAGGAATGAGTTAAAAGCCCAGTGAGTGATCCTAATATCGTGCAAATCTCATAGTAATAGTTGAGCAATATATATATCAGTTAAGCACTCAATAGATCAATATAATTTAGTTTGGAAGAATAAAATGTGTAAAACACATAAACTGAGAAAACTCTGAGTGAAAGGATACAAGTTCCACTGGAAGCAGTTGCAGTCCGTCTTGTCCAACACTCAACCCCCTACTCCTCCTTATAACTCCCAGTGGCAATACTCAAGTACATACAGTGCCCTAAGTTACCAACCTACCCGACCGAATCCGCTTCTAGCTCGAATAGGTCGATAATGAAAGGGGAAAGGCCTTATTTAGCTTATGTGTTAGTACACATGGCCTACAGTCATGCATAAATATTATACAAATAGTGGAAAAGTACTCAGTTGAACAGTAAAATGAAAAGTAGGCCGAGTGTGATAAAGTACACACTCGCCCATCACATAATCATTGAAAAGCATTTAAAAGCAGTTAACATGTCACATGAGCAATTCGCATGAAGTATTTCACACTTAAGTAGTTTATTCACACACATGCAAGGAACACTCACCGATTTAAGTAAAATAACTCCAAACGTTCACGCCCAAATCTCCTTCGTTCTCACCTTCCAAGTCTAATAGCAAGTGAAATGAAAATCACTTAGTTTTAGCCATCCCAAACACGAAAGACCAAATGTATATGCTAGTAGTTTCTTTTACTTGATAAACTCACACTTGGATGCACAAACCACAAAATGACCAATCCAATTTATAAGAGTGATCAAATGAAAGTCTTATCAACATATTAGAATCATGAATGAGTGGGTCGGGACAAGACAAGAATGGACAATAATCAAAAGGAATGAGAATAGCATTTGTGGAAGTGAAACTAACAATTGACAGGTTTGCCGCGCCTCAGTAATTTAATCATAACTGTGGCTACACTTATCGGATTGGAGCGTATTTTATGGCGTTTCCAAGCTAAGACATATCCCTACAACTTTCATGAAGAGGTCGAACATCAAATCTGTAACGGCCTCAAAAAAAATTATTTTTTTTAAAATTTCAAAAATTCGAAGTTTTATTTATTTATTTATATAATTATTTCTTTAATTATCTTGTGACATCCGATTTTTTCTCATTCACAATGCCTCATTTAATTTTAACTCTATTCTCCTGTTAATATTGTTTCATAGCATTTATTAGCCGTAAAATGTTAAAGGCACGTTTCATTAAGTACGGATGATCATTAGTAGGTTAGAAGAGTGATTAAATGACTGGAATTGGGTCATTGAAGGTGATTAATTAGGGTTTTGAAAATTTTAGTTAAGATTTGGATTAACCTCATTAAATTTAGAATTTCAACCAATTATTTCTTTCAACCAATTCCTTCTAGCTCTTACGAAAATTTTCCTATTCTTCTTCCCCCTCCTAGCCGAAAACTAGCCCCTTAATTTCAAGCAAAATTAAGCCATTTAGTTTCCCTCCAAATAGATAAGAATGGCATTAATGAAGTTTGACTATTAAGGCAAGACAAGACTTGTGTCTTGTCTTCCTTTCTTTCTTACTTTATAAAAAAAAATTGCTTAAAATTTGTTCATTTTCTTCTTCCCTTCACCCGAACTTCCTCTTCTTCCTTCTCTTCATTTTCCATCAATTTTCCTCTTTTATTTCTTGCAAAATCACCAACAAAACTTCATCACTCTTGGCTTGAACTTGAACTTGGTGGAGAAGCTTGGACTAGGAGCATTTGGAAGCTTTGTTTGGCATTTCCTTGGAGAACTTTCACTTGTTTCTTGCAAGAGGTAAAACTAGAAACTTGAACTTCATTTCATCCATTCCATTCGAAAGCATGTTGATAGGTTGGGATGTTGAAAGGTTTTAGAAAACCTTGACTTATGTGTTTATAACTTTGTATGTGTTAAGCCTTATGGATTTGATTTGTGGAATTTGATGATTATGGAAAAATAGGTGGGCTCTTAAATTCCCACTAAATGTGTGTAATTGATTTCTAGATGGTTAGATGATACTATCTAAGTGCATTATGTATAATGATGGTGGTTAAAAGTTGGAGGAAACCTTAAGGAGAAAAACCGGCTAGAGGAAGGAAAATTGGGGAATGAATTTTCTGATTTTCCCTTGAATTTCGTGGCTGTATTTTTGGCTAGTTTAAGGGCTGAATTTGATGTTTAAATGTTGAATGTTAAGCTGTTATTTTTACCCACAAAAAGTTCTTCAAGAGTTGATGTTATTAGGGTTACTAATTTGGAAGTGAAAGCTGGAAAAATGAAGCTTATGCTGTCCGAATTTTAGAGGATTATTTTGTGATATTCTTGCCAAAAGATGTGATCATTTTTTATTACCATTAGGTTAAATAAGTCTAATACCAGCTTAGGGTCAAATTTGAGGTGAAATGGCAGTAGAATATGTTGGATAAACGAGACTAGAAGTGAAGGAAATGAACTTCGTCGGTTTGGACAGTTTCGATGGATGAACTTGAGTCACGTAGAAAACTGCCTTCCCATTTGAATCTTAAGTTAAAATTTGGTATGAATCTAGTTGATATATGGAAGTATTAGTGTGCCAAATTTGACAATTTTTGGACTTGAATTTGTCACTCAAACAATGTTTTGAAAACTGCCTTGTAACTTCGCATCCCCAGAAATTTCAGATTTTCGAACTGCCCTTGTTTGAACTGCTGTCATTTCATGCTTGGCTATCGGAATTGAGTTCCGTCAGTGGCTGTTGAAACTCCTTATGTAGTACTATATTGTGTATGAATTTCAGAGGTTAACTAATTTTCTGTAATTTTTAGCAAATTTTCAAAGTGCTCTGGATGTCCAGCCTGATAAGCACTATCTCTTTACTGTAGCAGACTGTTTAACGAAAATATAGGTTAATTTCGTCCATAATTTTAATTGAATGTCTTCTGTAAAGTTTTAGAGCTTTCAAAGAGGTTTCCAACGGTACCAAATGAGCAAAATTCTAACTTGTATAACTTGAGTTATGATTTTTCAAAATTTTCAGCTCAACTTAGGAAATTGTCGAACTTTCGACTTTTTGAACTAAACTTGGCCGGTGATTAGGAGAACTCATTTTTGTTCTCTTTTAATTATTTTAGGGCAAAGTGCTGATTTTGCAACTGATCAAAACTTGGACTCCGACCCCTATTTTGTCGGTGAGTTTTCCAATGCATGTTTACTGCTTTAATTTACGAACTTAATGCCTGAATGTGCCATGTGACTGTCGTGTGATTTTGTGAAATTGTTAAACCACTCACTTAAAGGAGAGTATACTTTATTGCTCCCTTTTTGTAGAGTTGGAAATTTAGTTATTGCATGTATTGAACTTGGAAGATGGAAACGTGATATATAATAACTCTTGGCCGTGTGCCTTGAGTAAAATTACTGTTTACCGTTTACTGTTGAATTATGTGGCGTGCGGGCCCGGTAGGGGGAGTAATGATGAAAGAGCTGAATGCTGTCCAAGAAAGAATTCATCATTCAAAGGGGTCCAAGTGATTGAAATTCAAGAAGATGCATTTGAAGGATTGAAACCCTAGCTTTGACTTAAAAATCACATTTGGATTTAGGGTCTCAATTCGACCATCTAGAGTTTTGTTTTGTTTAAGTTGTAATGGGCCGAATTACCTTGCTAAATAAGCTTGAGTAATTAAGTCCAATTGCCATAATTAGCTAGTTAAAATTCTGGTTAATTAGTTGGGCTTATGACCAAAGTACACTTGGGCTTAATGAGGTCAAAGCCTAGTTCAATTAGGATTAGTCTTTCATTGATTCATAGTAGTAGTAGGATTAGTTTTCCAAGGCTATATATACAGCCTATGATGGACGAATTTTAGAGAGTTTTTTTAATCAAATTTTCAGCTTATTCTTGTGAGAATAGCACGTCTCTTTCTAAGAGATTCTTCTTTGAATACTTAAGAGATTTTGAGTGTTCATTCGACTTATCAATCAAGAACCACACTTGATTGTGGCGTCAACTACCAACAACCTTGGTTCGCTAATTCATTGTTCTACGGGTTAAGATTAAATTCGAGGTTCGTAGATCCGCGGGTTAGAAGGGTCGAGAGTCTTCCATAAGTCCAACTTGATAATCGTCTAGATCCTACACCAATTCACATCATCTGGTATCAGAGCTAGTTGACGGTATCAAGTATATCCCTTTTAATTCTTGTTATTGTCGTTTCTTGTTTTGTGTCCAAAAAAAAAAAAAAACGTTACTGTTCATCATACTGTAGCGTTACTGTTCATCCGAATTCAATCTCTAGTTTCTTGATTATTGATCTTGTCTTTCTTATGTTCTTGAGTCTTGAATCAAAAAAAAAAAAAATCGTGTCTTGTTTTTCTTGTTTTGTTCTAGGGTTTTCTTGTAGTTCTTGCATCTAAAATTCTGGTTTGTTGTGCACCCCTAGTAAGTCGTTCTTGAAATCTTGAAATCTGGTTATCTTGTGCCTTGTCCTCTTGTTTCTTGCATCTTTAAGAAAATTCTGGTTGTTTTGCTGATTGCTTCATAGTTTCTTGTGTTGCCGTTTCATAGTCCATAGTGCTATCCATCTTTATTGTCTAGTTCTTGCGTAATTGGTGTATCAATTTGCTGGGAAATTGTGAGCTGATCAAAACCAAGAAAAAAAAAAACCAGAAATTCCTTGAATCTTGAACTTGGATTGTAGCCTTCTTGGGTTCTTGAAACAAACCCTAAAAGATCTTCAACAAGTTAAGACCACTTTTTGAACTTAAGGGCTGTTTTCTTGAGCTTCTTGAAATCAATTGAAAGGATCTTGAATTCTGGAAAAAAAATTCCAACGGATCTTTGAAGCTTGTGAGCAGAATTTAATCGGGTAAAAAAAAAAAAAGAGAAGAAAGAACAAGAACCCGAAGCTGCTTGAAAATTTCTGCTTGATCCAAAGCTGTCTTGAAGTATTGGGATCCTATTCTTGATCTTACAAATTGATTGTTCAACCGAGGTTTGCTCTTCCATCCATAAATTGGTTTCCTTGTTGCTTCAAGACGTACCAAAACAGCAAAACAGCATCCTAAGTCTTGTTTAGCCTGCCAACTACCATAAATAAAAGCCAAATCAGTTTTGGAAGCCATTCCACCGCCTTAAGCAAGGAACTAACAAATCCAAACCGGGTTTGAAAATTGTTGAAGGGCCGAACTGCTGTTTCTTTTTGCCCTTGTGCCACCCGAATTATCTACACTTTCCAGCAACATTGTGTCTCTTATTCGTGAGTCTTGCTTTCCAAATTGGTGTGTCTTAGTTTCTTAACTAGTTTCTTTTGAGTCACTTATATTTTCTCAACCCAATTCTTTCCAGTTTGTAGAGTCAATTTAGTCCTTAATTCTCAACTCTTTTTGCTTCCTCATCCATTCTTCAAAGTGAGCCAAAGGGTGATACATCACATTCTTGTGAAGGCAATTGGTGATAAGCCCTTGAATTGCTCGAATTTTCTGAATCCTTCAAGGAGGAAAATCAAGGAATTAGAGCGTGCTTGGTAATATCATTAGAGTGACATAAAAACACTTGAGTGATACATGAGTGCGAGGGAAACACGTGAGGGAGTGTGTGAGGCATTTTCTACTAACGTTTGTTGAATTTTGCAGATTTAATCATGGCTAAGGAAAATGAGATAACCATGAATAAGTTTGATTGCTTGGAGGATAAAACCTTCAAGAGGAGGGGTTCCAAACCTTCTAGTAGCCATCGAGAATATCACCCTTATGTGCCTAAAGGAGTAAATGTTTTGGTATTGCGTGATGTAGAAGAGCAACTGAAAGTCATTAAGGCTCAAAGTAACTGGTTCTACACTCGTTGCTACATCAAGGATAAAATTCTTAGCATGGCCATTGACAGGAGTTGTACAATCAACCTTGCAAGCACTGTCTTGGTTGAGAAATTGAATCTTCCAACCATTGATCTTATTCAGCCATATAAGTTGCAAAGTGCTAGTGGTGATATCTGGGTTACTAAGCATACACTTGTTCCTTTCTGTATTGGTAGATACGTAGATGAGGTATTTTGTGATGTTGTTCCTATTCAAGTGACGCATGTATTGTTAGGAGAATCATGGATGTCTAAAAACGATGTTAAGTATGATGGGAAAACTAATAAGTATTCCTTCATATTTAAAGGATGTCGTTTCAAGCTTGGGTCACTTACTTATGAACAACTTTGTGAAGACCTTGCTATTCTTCTACATGAAAAGCAATCAAGAGAGCTAGTCAAAGGCGATGAGCAATCATCTCAAGAGGAAGCTACTGCACAAAAGGAAGAATTGAAGGATAAAGTCGAGGCAAAATCCATGAAAAAGGCAAAAGATTGCATGATTTTAGTGGAAAGAAAAGAGCGGAAGCAAGCAATACCTGCGAAAGCCAATGTTGAGAGCAAACATCATGTACTTTTGGCTAACCAACTCGACTATATTTTGCCTAGTATGTTTGTTCCATTTTCACAAGTTTTCAAGGCAAATCACGTGCTGGCTCATGATGAAACTCCTAAGCCAATTGTCTTGACTAAATTTGGTAAAATTGTAGTTACTTCAATTGCCAAGAGAAAGGTAGAATTCTTCCCTAATTCTCTTTGTTTGCATGATACAACTACTGCCTTTGTGTTGCCTAAGGAGGTAAGTACTCTTAAGTTGGCTATTAGTAGTTCTATGCCTAATCTTGACGAATCGGTTACTATCTTCTTGTGCATAGTTCATTTTCTTGACTTGTTCATGTATGCTAAACTTCTAGAGTTAATTGGCATTGTTTTAAAAGTTGTTTATGTAAGTCATATGGTTAACTATCAAGGAATCATGAAGTTTGACAAATCTGTCTACCTACTTTATGACCCTTATGCTAGAGATAGTTTACGTCATCTTAGGTGCCCTGTTTATTTTACTTGTGTGAAATTTATTTTGAATCCTTCTATGTCGTGTGTTTTCTTTGAGTCTTGCGATTCTTTTAGTTTGTTTTTGAGTTATTTTAGTAATCCTGTTCATTCTAACTATGTGAGTCCCATGTGTTCTATTAGTTTTAAGTGTCTTGATATTATCCATGCATATCCTACTTTACGTAGTGATTCTAATGTCTTTTTAAATTGTGTTCAAAATGTTAGGATGGTGCATGACGTTCACATATACCCCTCTTGTTATCGGGAAAGTGTTGAATACATCTACTTCGATGAATCTTACTCTTCGTTCTTTGTATTTGATCCAGATGTCAAAGACTGGAGATCGTGGCAAAACCATTGTGAGCTGATGTGTGCATGTTGGTTCGTGTTCAAATTGGGTAGACGGCATGCTTCTTGGCTCGCATTCATACAAATGTTCCCTGACGTTCTTCATCATAAACGATCCTTCGATTTGGGACAAATCGCCTTCAAGAGGAGGGGAATGATAAAAGAGCTGAAAGCTGTCCAAGAAAGAATTCATCATTCAAAGGGGTCCAAGTGATTGAAATTCAAGAAGATGCATTTGAAGGATTGAAACCCTAGCTTTGGCTTAAAAATCACATTTGGATTTAGGGTCTCAATTCGACCATCTAGAGTTTTGTTTTGTTTAAGTTGTAATGGGCCGAATTACCTTGCTAAATAAGCTTGAGTAATTAAGTCCAATTGCCATAATTAGCTAGTTAAAATTCTGGTTAATTAGTTGGGCTTATGACCAAAGTACACTTGGGCTTAATGAGGTCAAAGCCTAGTTCAATTAGGATTAGTCTTTCATTGATTCATAGTAGTAGTAGGATTAGTTTTACAAGGCTATATATACACCTATGATGGACGAATTTTAGAGAGTTTTTTTAATCAAATTTTCAGCTTATTCTTGTGAGAATAGCACGTCTCTTTCTAAGAGATTCTTTTTTGAATACTTGAGAGATTTTGAGTGTTCATTCGACTTATCAATCAAGAACCACACTTGATTGTGGCGTCATCTACCAACAGCCTTGGTTCGCTAATTCATTGTTCTACGGGTTAAGATTAAATTCGAGGTTCGTAGATCCGCGGGTTAGAAGGGTCGAGAGTCTTCCATAAGTCCAACTTGATAATCGTCTAGATCCTACACCAATTCACATCAAGTAAGGTGGATGGAGTTGGCATGAAGAGTCGTCTACTTGGATTGAAAGTCGACAGAGTGTCGACTACTATAATTGCTCGTGAAATGTGGAAATTGGCTCCTGAGAGCCCCCGTATCCTCAATGTGTGTTAATTGGATTTGTTTATGTGTTTTAATTATTTACTTTTAATTTTACCGTTTTAAGTGCATGTGCATGAATTTTGGAAACTCACGAGCTTTTTAGTTCACCCCCGTTCCCGTTTGTTTTTCCTTAGCAGGTGACGAGAATCCCGAGGCGTAAATACGGCTAGTTCTTGTCCTTTTGACTTTTATCTCGAATTTGGAGAAATGTTTTGTATATTCTTTTGGTGATGTATATTTTAGAATTATGGAAATGTACTAAAATTTGGCTCAAGGATTTTAAGTATTTTGAGTGGGGAAACTGTAATTCTAAGATTTGACAGTATTGTACAATTTTAATATTAATGTTGCTTTGATTGGAGGTTTTACTCGTTTAAGTTTGTATCTGTTCATGCGTGAGTCCTGGCGAGAGATGAGCAGGTAGCCCGCTAACCCCTCTGGTTAGCCTTAGGGGGAGGTGGGGCTGTTATAAAATCACACTAAATCAGGGTCAAAATAGCAAATATCAGAGACACCAAAAAACTGTCAGGCATGAAACAGGCTAGTCGAACAGTCTTGGAAGAACGGCCATAACTTAATGTAGAAAAATTGAAATCGAGCTCCGTCAGTGGTGTTTAAAACTAGGTTCATAGACCTTTCTAACGGTATAAAATTCAGGCTCTAATTCAATTTATACAATCAACAGCAAGTTCAGAAAATTCATTGATTTCCATTTCTGATTTTCTGTTAAATTCCAGCCTTGGTGCAAACTCTTCAATTAACCCCCCTAAGGCTATTTCCATCACTTAATAAGGTGTTTAACATGCTAAAACATCAATTAATTCCATCAACAAAACATCACCAATCAGCAAATAATTCATCAGACACATGGAAGCCTAAAATAAAAATCTAAGCTCTAGTTCTCAAATACAAAATTTCCTTCCATAACTTTTCCTTCCAAGCAACTACAAACACTTTAAACTCACTAATCATGCATCCATTTTGAATTTGAAGATCATTGAAGCATAGATAAGTGGTTAAATACCTTGAGAGTGGAGAGAGAAAATCACCCAAAAGCTCCAAAATCTTCACTCCTTGCACCCAAGCTTGATGTTTAAGTAACACTCTAACCTAGGTTTAGCTCTTGGACAAGTTTATTCTCACTTAAAATTGCTAGAATCAAGTTTAGGATTTTGGTGTTCTTCCTTCCTTGAGGTTCGGCCAAAGAAAGAGAAAAGAGAAGGAATTTGGTTCAAATTTTTGAAGACAAGAGTTTAAATAGATAAGCTTAAGTCAAGGATTTGATGGATGGTTGACAAGTGTTGAAGTCTTGGCCATAATTTGGATATAATCTATACAAATTGTCTTCTAATCCCTTAATGAAAAATGTGACCTACTTAATACCACATAAATATTATGCATTAGGCTACATGATACATGGAAAGTGAAATTCTAAATTAATGTCATGCAATGCATACAAAATGAAGTATTTAAGGGAAAATAATGCACCTAATGATTCATAGCGCAATAAATTAATTTAATTTAAATATTTTTTTTTCTGGGTTCTCACACTACCAGATTATATAAATTTTTTATGAATGGTTTAGCATAATTTAATAATCCTAAAATTGTTGAAGTTGTTTTGTATTCAGCCTATTAGGAAATTTTAATACTTTTTTAGTAATATGTTGTTATAATTTTATTCTATCTTGTCCTATTTCTACTCCCAAAAATTCTATATTTTGTTTAAAATTGTGCTTTACTACTACTTATTATTATTCCATGTTTTAAGAATTCCTTCTCCTCCCTCTTCCTCTTCCTCTTCCTCCCCTCCTTCCTGGGAGGGGAATGTCATTGCCAGAAAAGAGAGAGAATAAAAACAGTAATGAATAGCGAAGGGGGGGAGAGAGAGAGAGAGAGACAAAGAGAGTAAAAGAGAGAAGAGGTTTTGGTACAAGCACCCTCTTAGATTAGGATTTGCCTATATGAGATTTTAAACTTCATTGTAATAGGATAGTCAACTCTGATGAATGCAAGTCAAAACTTTGTTGCTTCTTTAAACTTGAGAGTGGAGCTTTTGTCTTGTTTCAAATCGTGGTTTATCTCATGTGTGGTTCCATTAGTGAATTAAGTATTGTATCAACTTGGAAGTCACCCAAGTTGAGTCGTAAATGAATCTAACCATAGAGCCATCCGAATAGTAAGAAATTTCTTCAAAAACCCCACAACTATTTGCAAACCAAATTGCTCTTACTGAAAAAATGGACCATAAAACATGTGGATGCCAACTAAATTGTTTTATTTTTACTGCTAGTATAAATTTAGCATCTTATGTTATTACTAGTATCCTGATAAAAGAAAATGAATACTTAGAATTAACTCTACAACTGTTACTTGATTATGGGGCCATTCACCAAATGATCCTAAATGATATGGACCAGACAGATCAATTCGGAATACAGTTATCTTTAGCAGTATCGAAGGAATTTGAATATGGAGCACCATGAGTAAATGTAGACATAGTATCTGCTCCTCCAGAATGGGTAAAGTATGATTTAGAACTAGCAATACATAGAATGATTGTATTTGGAGTAGACAGAAATGTAAAAATACAAGTCTCAGCAATGAATCCTATGCAAATATGTTCCAAAAGCACTCAGAAACAGTTGAAACATTGAAGGATGAAGACATTAACCTTTAAACATAATAAATTTGAATGGAATCACAATATAAGACTATTCGCAAAAAATAAAATACAAAAAATATATGTTAGAGACCAAAGAATTTTGACAGAAGTAGAATTTGAAATCTATACAAAATATCTAGATGTATTCAGATTCTATGTACAGCAATACGAGAAAACACTACATAATATTGGTTGACATTCATCAAAAACTAGTACAGTAGTTACTAACACAATCAGTGACAATAGAGAAGATTTTGAATATACATGGGATCAGAAGGATATGACAACCTTATCAATATGGTGGAAGTATAGTGGGACCCCAACATGTGAACCACCTTTGCATCCGGATGCCGCAATATATTAGAAATTTTTACTTTTTCTAAAATATCCCTGAAGTCTAAAAAAGTAGGGACTATCGGTGGAAATTTTATAGTATTGTTAAGTCCGGAATTTCAAGTTCGAATGACTTTGTATCTATAAATAAAATTCAGAACAAGCCACGAGACTTCAACCTATGGAGAATCCTTGGCAATCTAAGAAATCTCCTTGTAAAAACATTCCCAGTAAATAAAGTCTCTGTTCACTTCTTTAAAACCCTTCTTTTATTTTCAAGTTTACCAAAATCTTCTTGAGAAAACTGAATGAAAAATTTTTCCGAAAGTAATACTAGAGGGCAAGGTGATAAGAGGCTCTTATAACCTGAAGAATTTTGCAAAAGACTTGTGGAAAAGAAGGCGGTGTGAGAGAATCCCAAAGGTCAAGAGAAGTACGCACAAGGTGAGCAAAGTACTGTTTCATTAAAGGGTATGATCCTTAATTTATATTGCCTGAGGAAGGATTACAAATAGGAAGAAGAGTATTTAGTAGGATAAAGTTAATGTTATCTAAAGTTGTTTATCATTACGCATTAAAAGAACTATGTACCCCTATATGTTATCATTATTTTAATTATCAAAAATTTAATACAGTAGAAAAATATAAAACATATCTTATTATAGTAGAATATGAAATAAGGAAGGTTAGCCACCACATTCCATATTCTTATGTATTAAATTTAGATCTCGTTTTCAAAGAATATTTGAAATTAATTGCAATTTTAGTGATTTATGAACTATCTTCCTATCTACAGAGAATTATATAATTATTTTATTACTGAAATTACAACTCCAGGAACTTATTATTTTATTCCAATAAATACTTTAGATAAAGCAAGTTGCTTAGAACATATATCTCAAATAGAACAAAGAATTGAAGAATTACAAAATTTATGACATCATTCTCTTTCTTATTTATATTGTATATATTGAGTAAAACTAGATTTATTACATCAAAGGTTTTTTAGCATAAACGCTGCCTTTGATTTCTAATGTTAGGCAACCTTAACCTAAGATAGAGAATACAGATCTTGTATAATTTTATAGATCTCTGATCTGAAAAGGCACCCCCTGACAAATGTGGTATCAGAGCCTCAAAGGGGTTTTGGTTCAGAAAAAATTAGAAGAAAAAAAATATTACAAAGAAGCGTATATAAATTCTCAAAAGTACTTAGGGACAAATTTAGAAGATAAAATATATCCAAAAAAAATAATACTATACTAGGATTATTAATATTATTACACCAAAGGCTTGATAAACTAGAAGAAAAACTAGATTTTATAATTAAAGAAAAAACTCCACTAGAAAAAGATTATAATAAAGACTTAGAGTGATAATAAATAAATTAGAAAAAATAAAAATAAGTGAAAAATCGTTAGTGAAAGATAATAAATCTAAGAAAACTGGAACTTATATTTGTGGAACAATAAAATGAGTAAGACAAATATTGTAGATTTTTTAGGAACTAGCAGAACCATTAGAGATCAGCCAATTAATGAAAATATAAATATAGGAAGTTAAACATGAGAGACCAGCCAGTTAATGAAAATGTAAATATAGGAAGTCAAACATTTTTAGATAGAATATTTAATAGGGCTAATATAAATAATATTGAAAGAACCTTAGAAGAAGTAGTAGATGTAGATAGAGATATAGAATTATTTAATAATAATCAAATTAGTATATTAAACCCTAGAATATTATATAGAACGGATCCATTAAATTTTACAAACACAACTTCTTAGAATAAGTAAAGAAGAAAGAATATTAGTAACAAATGAGTCAAAGAATTCAAAAATAATTAGTAAAGAATCCATAAATAAATTAAAATCAATCAGAAAGACCTTAGTACAGATAGGAATGATAGTCATAAGAGTAAAGGAATAAGTTAGAAAGCACTTAGGGACAAAAACATTAATTGTAATTTTAGATAAAAGATGGAAACAAGATATTAAAAGAGCCGTAATAGCATCTATAGGAGTAGATATGAATCAAAATAAAGAAATTTTTTATTGTGTACCTGATTTTCAGGTTAGTATTGAAGACATAGAACATCTAAAAATAGGTATACAAACAGAAGGTTGTGAAAAAACTTCGTAGGAGATGCTAACTTATTAATTAACTTGGGATTTCAGGAGAAGATAACTAATAGCAGTACAACACAATATAAATTAAATATAAAAGGAATAATAGAAACAATAAGTAGTAGAGGAGTTAAAATGATTAAACCAATTAGTGTTGATCCAGAATTATTAACAGGAGAAAAATGGAACTTAAGTAAACATTTAGAATAGGAAACAACTCTTACACCGGAAACCAATATTCTGTATAAAAATCCAAATCAAAATTATAGTTTAAGATTCATAAATTATAATAAAATAGGAATAGAAGAAGAAAAAGAAACAAAACTATCAAGAGGTAGTATAAGTATAAATTTGATAGAAATAACAGATTTAGAATATACAAACAAACAACAATTAGAACTAGCAAATATAGATGAGAATAGAATTATAATACTTGCAGGATTACAATTAACTCATGATGAAATGTTAAGATTAGAAATACAATTAATAGAAAGACAAACAATCTAGTTGGCATCCACATAAGATGCTAAATTTATACTAGCAGTAAAAATAAAACAATTTAGTTGGCATCCACATGTTGTATGGTCCATTTTTTGAGTAAGAGCAATTTGGTTTGCAAATAGTTGTGGGGGTTTTTGAAGAAATTTCTTACTATTCAGATGGCTCTATGGTTAGGTTCATTTACAACTATTTTTGGATGGTTTCAAACTTTAATAAGAAATTTTGTTCTGCTAGGCTATAAATATGTGTTCCAAAATGCCCCTTCAATATATCAAAGAAAAATGGATAATATATTCTATAAATATTAAGAATTTGTATGTGTATATATAGATGACATATTAGTACATTCAAAAAATAAAAAGGAACACATAAGTCATTTAAATCTAGTATTACTGAAAATCTTAAAACTTGAAATAATAATAAGTAGTAGTAAAGCACAATTTTTTAAACAAAATATAGAATTTTGGGAGTAGAAATAAGATAAGGTAGAATAAAATCACAACCACATATTACTGAAAAAGTATTAAAATTTCCTAATAGACTAAATACAAAACAACTTCAACAATTCTTTGGATTATTAAATTATGTTAGACCATTCATAAAAAATTTAAATAATCTGGTACGACCTCTTGATAGCAAATTAACAATAATAGGATAAAAAAAATTCTAGCATAGAAGATGAAAAACAAATTATAAAAATCAAAGAAATAATAAAGGATTTACCACCATTAATATTACCATTAGATACTGATTATTTAATTGTAAGAACGGATAGATGTGAATAAGGATGGGGAGCAGTCCTCAAAAGGAAACCTCATAAATATGCCAGTAAAAAGGAAGAAAAAAATATGTAGATATAGTAGTGGTAAATTTCGAAAACAGAACGTGACAAGTAGTATAGATTAAGAAATTTTAGCAGTAATATATAGATTAGATAGCTTTAGATTATTCATAATAAATAAAAATGAGATATTAGTAAGAGCGATTATGAGGTGAGTAAAGTTCTATCATAATAAAAATAGTAAGAGAATTAGTGAAAGACGTTGGTTAACTTTTAAAGATGCCCTAACCTGGTAGAACAAAGATAAGATAACCTACTTAACATGAACATTTGCTAAATGTCAAATTTTGCAAAAAGTTTAATAGGGAGCCTGTGACAGCCCCACTTTCCCCAAAGGCGAACCAAAGGGGTTACCAGGCCGCCTGCCCAACTCTCGCCAGGACTTAAAATATACATCCATGAAGCTATTGCCAAAGAAATTGACAAATTCTCATAAATTTACAAGCCCCAAAATTACATCAAGGTTACGCTGATAACAACTCCAAAATACCACAAACTATCAAAGTCATCCGTTAACTTCAATCTTATACAAAAGGAAAAGAAATTTCACAAAAACACTAGGATCCTCGATTCCCGTGCCCCACTTTCGGACCTGTTAAGGAAAACAAAACTTATGGGGTGAGCGAAGTTCAGTGAGGCCAAGAATTCATGCACAGGCAGGTTAAAGCAATAACACAATTTTCAAAATAATATACAAGGAAATCATGCAAGACGATATATAAAATGCATTAAAAGGATACAGGTTGCCGCTCCACCATTCTGAAATATCCATACCCATCTCCAGTCCAGTCTTCATTAGGAATGTTGACACTCCGTCAACCACTATCTCACATACCGTAGAAATCACTTTACCCTCACCCGTCTACTTATACCCCCTGTACCGGGCCCACTCGTCATAATAGCATTATCATTAGACCAAGTCGGGATGAGCGGCACCTCCCGCTCCATAGAGCGTAGTACATACTACCGCTTGGTAAATGAGTCGACGAGACTACGCTCCAATCGACTTAATCAGAATCTGACCAAAACGGGCGGAGAGGTACCTCCCACTCTCTTGAGTGTGGTACATACAACCGTTTGGTTCTAACATGTTAAGAACAAGCACACGTACAAGCATTTAATGATTTCACTTCAAGTAAATTCAAGCAAGGGTGAGCACGATAAAGTACACGCCCACCAAGTCAAACAAGCATGCTTTTCAAATGAATTTCATTAAACCAGATATCAAAGCATTAAAACAACAGGCACTTGAACACTCACCAACAGTTGAGCACAAGCAAGACAATGTAGGAGGTTAAACACGTTCTTCAATGTCCACAGAATCACCTGAGATATAAAAGTGCAAGAAAATTACTTTTTGCAATTCCAAACTAAAAGATTTGGAAAAACCCATTTTCAAATGTGAAATGACGTGACAAGTAGATACTCAACGAATTAAACTCTAGAAAACCGCTTATAAAAACTTAATATAGTAAAAAGGAGCACACGCATAAGCGTTAGACGGAAAACGAATGAAACGGAACGAAAACGGAAAATACACACTAAAAGGTGAAGAAGACAGTTTTGACACCCTATACGCCAATGCTCATAACTCAGGCTACAAGTCTCGAATTAGAGTGTATGAGGTGCCGTTTCGAAATTAAAAGAACAAGGTACAACTTTCGTGAAAACAACTTCTGCCCAGATTCTCTCTTTCTAGGTGAAAAATGCAGAAACATTTCCAGAAATTTTTCATGTCAGAATTGCCGACAGGCTAGATTCAAACGATCATAACTTGGCGCTCACAAATCCGAATCCAGAAATTCCAGATGCGTTGGAAAGCTAGAACGAAGGGCTATAAATTTCGTGTTTTGGCCAAAAGCCAAATCACAAAGGATCAACACGAAAAATGAAGCCGAAGTTGCTAATCTGTCATCCCTGTTTTCAGTTTTACGCCAAAACACATTGCATTCACCCAAATCACACACATGCAAACTCATCGACTCGAATGCGACAATAAACATGCATTTGCAGCTTCTACACATCCTACATTACTCCTAACATGCACACGTTACATATTTACGCATCGAATGCACTTAACGCGTTTTAACTCATGCATTTTCCATCCATTGTGCATTAGTGCACTAGTAATGAATTATCAACCATTTCACACCATAAATTCATTACCTAAGGCAGCAACAAAGACCAAGGAAAACATAACAACAACCACAACCTTTCATATCATGCTAGTGGGAATTCAAGAGCCCACACAACAATTCAAACAACTTGCTAGTGGGAATTCAAGAGCCCACTCAACAATTTAACCAACAATGCTTCATCATCACCAATCACAACCATGAACTATAACATGAACTTCACCTAAGGAAACCCTAACCCTAGCTCTTGGCCAAGCTTCAAGACAAGCAAAACAAGAAAACTAAACCATGGAATCATCTCCTCCACTAACTTTGATCATCAAGAAGCTAAAACATGAGTAAAATCCATCATCTTCATCAACTTAATCAACTTAAAGAAATTTCAGCAATTTCACCCAATTTGCAAAGGGTAAAATACCTCTTGAATCCAAGGTTGAGCTTCACAATCAAGTGTTTCCAACCCCCAAAGAAAGATTGGATAATTGAATTGGCAAAATTTCCCAAAGCTTTTCTCTTTTTTTTCTCTCTTTTCCTCTCTTCTTTTCGTTCTTCCTTCTCACGGTTTTTCCTCTCTTCTTTCTCCCTTGCTTGGCCGATTGTCTTGCTCTAGAAAGAGCTACAAGATAACACTCCATAGATATTTTAGGCCTTGGTCAAAATTGGGTCAAATTGTCATGCTCAATTACACCTACTAACTTAGGTTAATTCCACCCTCGCCCAAATGATTTTTCTTTCCTATCAAACTAGTCCATAGGTGCTCAAATTAACCTAGTCTGTCAAAACTTAAGCACGCCTACCTAGGCCACTAATCACCCTAGAAATCTTAATCTCTTCTTAATCATGCATTCACACACATAAAAACAAAGAGGTGACAAACTCGTAGTTGGACATAAAATTTAAATTCATTTTCAAACTAGGGTTTATCAAAACCAAACTAGGGTTTATATGTCAATTTTTAGGGTTTTCAAGGCAAACTAGGGTTTTTTTTTTTTAATTTGGAAGACAAAATAATTCAAACGACACACTTGGAGAGGTAAGCATACCATATAAACACCTCGGCAAATAAGTATAATAAATAGATATGAAAAGTAAACAAAAATATGCAAATGGTATGGGTCCTCACAGAGCCAAATTGAGTGAACTCAGTAAACTACCGAATTGCGGATTGAATTCAATGCGAAATCGAAATCGAAATGAAAATCCGTCGAAATTTTCAATATTCAAATTTTTGAAAATTTTGAATTCATAGTTCGATTTATTGATTTTGAATTCGATGAACACCCCTAATGTTAAAAACCAGTATTGTTGCTTCCTTGCCTCCTTTTCAAAAACAGCCCAGGCTATTGGCCACCAACCATTATTAGGATTTGCCCTAATAGTAGTTAATAACTGTCCAAGGTATGCCTCCTTGGTGTGGCACCCTTCATGCAATAAAGGGCTGATATCCATCTTTGAATCCCCTTTTAAGTGCTCCTAAGCAGTGGTAGAACCTCATAAACTTTGGGTTGCTCTGAGGATCAGATCTTGGGGAGTACGTAATATCGATGGTGGGGTTAGGGTGTGTTTTCTTTAATTCTGCTGCATATCTCCAAATAAAAGCATACTGCTCCGCTACTAATCCTTTAATGTTTATGCTCTAGCTATGCTTAGCGCGTTGTACCCTTTGTTTCTTGTGATTTCACAATTGTATTGCTCATCAATGTTATCCAACTAGCATCTTCATATTCGCATAGATTGAACCCTCAAATCTTTCAGTAACCCAATCTGATGTCATATTCTTGTTTCTCCTAGCATGGTTGCAATTAGTGTGCATATCTAGGATTCTTCAAGACAAAGTCTTTGGTACCCAAAGATAAAACATGGGAAGCATACATATACCACTTTCAATTTAAATGCCTACATTGAGCTTTCAATTGCGTCTTTTCACTAGTATACATATATACTGGTCTGGCAGTCTCTATTACATAGTTTTTTAGGGTAGTTTTGAACTCCTTCTTGGTGCTAAATTTCTAACCAATGTGAAAATGTGGATTCCTCGTATCCTTGGTAGCATTGAAGCTGGTATATCTGATTGGAGCATCCTCATTATCACTTGTATTAGGATCACTATGGAGCTTCACATCCAAGGTGTCATCTCGTAGTGGATTGTGCTTGGGTCCAATTGTATCACCTTCATTTCCTACTTTAGTGGCTTGGGAAGCTTGTGATTGTCTATTCCCTTTTTCTAGTGCCATCTTTGGACTTTTGGCTATTCCTCCCTTGCCTCTTTCTAGTGGTTGGTGGCTCTTGTCCAAGACTAAATTCTTCAACTTGACTTCTTCTGCTTGGATCATCATGTTGAAGAGGCTCTGTTTAAGACCATATCCTGCTCACAATGTTGTTGATGCATGTGTTCATCTTGATAATACTCAGTGAACTCAACAAAATCCTTTCTACGGTCAAAGGTCAAATCATACTCAGTTCTATTATGGAATTCATCTATAATGGGTACTTCTACAACAAGACTTCTTGCCTCATTAATCTTGTTAACTTCTCCAAAAGTTTCCACTTCAAGCTCTTGCCACTCCACCACATTCTCTCATTGCTGGTTAGGAAGAATCTGACTGTCCAAGGTATTGTCATGCTTCCACTCTAACATAAGAACTGTTTTTTTCCTAGCACAAGATCTTGTTGGTTTTTTCGGGTGTATTAGGAACATTTTCAATCTCCTATCACAACCGTGGACTTCATCAAGGGTTCCTTCATCTACTTTTTCTTTTTCCTGTCAAGCTCATATATTTCTTCTAATGTCAAATGTTTATAGAATACCTCCATCAACTTGTACTAATACATCCACTCACAAAAGTCTCGCATATCTTATTGTTTGAAATTCTTTAAATCCATGATTCAGATCATTTCTAGGTCAGTGTAATACTTCTTAACCATTTTGTTTATCAGGTGCAGCGACATAAAATTAGTATGACATATGTCAAAGTGGTCTATCTCTCTACCATCATAACTCTTGTACTTTTCTCCCTTAATTTTATCCCCATGGTGAAGTTTAATAGAAAATGCACCTTTTCAAGATTCTACACCAACACAAAAGACAAAAAGAAACCGTCTTAATCAACATTTTTAATTGTTCACATGTTTTGATCCCATGTTCTGATATTCTTTTCTACCCAATTGGTGCTCTCATGTCACTTTCTATAATTGGTGCGAATCACAAAACCCTTTGACCCAACAAACATAGTACCCAAAAAGTTTAAATCTTTTCATTTTTAATTTCTCATACAACATAATTCATGCAATATTAACCAAATCCAAAGGAAAGGGATTATACTATTTCTTACCGTATTCTTGTGAGGACCTGAAATTTTATTTTATCTGACCTATTTATTTAATTAATTATTTATTTTCTCTGAATAATTGATTTAAATCATTTTAATTGCAATTACACCATACATTACCTCATTTTATTTTAAAAACCTTGTTTAACCTTTAATTTAATTTTTCTGTCGCTCAATTGTGGAAAAATGAGAAGACACATTTTTCGAGACAAACATTTGATCCGAGAGTGACGTAATCTTAGACATTAAGGTGATCATTAGTAGATTAAGAAAAGCTAATTGAGGGATTAGAAGTGAGTGATTGGAAATTAACTTCAAATGGAGCATTTTTGGCCACAAATTAAAGTTGATTTTCGGGCACCATAAAGATAAGCTTTATATATTTTCTTCCCCTCACATTTTCACTTTACCAAAACCACACAAAATCCCTCTCTCTCTCTCTTGTTTCAGCCGCACCTCCCTCCCCCATTTCCCTTTCATTTTTGTCTTCAAAAACTACTCCACATCTTCACCAAATCAACCAAGAAATCTTGAGAAATCTTCCACCACTTCACTTGAAACTTGGGTTCATCTACTCTTGAGGGAAGCTTAGAGAGGGAAAAAATTGGTGGGTTTTGAGGCTCCTAGATAGCTTCATCTTGAGGTTTTTGTTCTTGAAAGAAGAGGTACTTTGCTACCCTTAAATCTTATTCTTTTGGTTACCCATCTTGTGAGTTGAAGCGTCATTTACTCATTAATCTCATTCTTGTTGTTTTGAGTTGTTTTGAGTGGGCTATTGGACTCCCACTAGAGTTATTTGTGGCTGTGGTTGATGTTGTTGTTGTGTTATGGTGATGGATTTTAGCTTAGTTTTGGTGTTTACAAGTTAAGAAGAAAATCTAGTGAAGATAGGTTGTTGCTGTCCGAATTTTCTTGAAGATTTTTCCCCTGCTTTACCCCAGAATTTTTGTGGCTTTTTTATGCTAAAATGGTTGATATATGTTGGGCTTTGTGTGTGTAAATTTTCTACCAAAAATCCCTCCATTTGGTTGTGTTAAAGTTGAGTGAAGTGAAGACAGCAAATATGGAAATTTTTCTGTCTAAAATGCTGTCCATTTGTGCTACTATTTTGGCACCATTTTTGTCAAAATTTTTGATGCAATTTGATCACAATTTACTCAAGAAACATTGTTGGGAACTTGGCTTCAAATGTGGGAAAAATGGAGGTAGTTTTCTACTAGATTGAATTTCCAAAAGAAAAGCTTGAATGCTGGCAGGTTGTTGTGCCAAAACAGGGGGGCTATTTGTCACCCTTAAACTCCTACTTTTCATGAGAATTTTTGGTTGAAATTTGGTACAAGCCTAGTTTATATAGTGAAGATTAAGTGTAGAAAATTTGGTAATTTTTCCATGAATTTTCGTTGGCCAAATGAACCATTCTTTTCAACCCTGCAATCTGGAATTTTGTGTAGCAAGGTTGATGAAATAGTCTTCTTAAATCTATTGTAACTTGGTGTAGGAAGGTCCAAATTGAGTTCCGTTTGTTGCGTTCAAAACTAGAATCCAATTTCTTTAAGTGAGATAAATTTCAAGGGCTAGTTCGAATTCTGTGAATTTTGGTGAATTTTCAAAGTTGACTGAAAATCAAAACTGTTATGTCCTGTTATTACTGTAGCAGCGACTTTAAACTGAAATTTGATTGGTTTTCGATTTGAATCTTGTATAAGTGTCTTCTCGAGACTTTTAGTTTACTGAGTTTATTTTCCAACGGTATAAGATTCATAAATTTTGGACTTATATAACTCAAGTTATGGTTTTTCAAAAAATGGTGCGAAACTGGAAAATTTTACTCTTCACACTTGGCCGAACTACTGCCCTGTTTTTGAGCATTTTGAGTCAAAATTTTGCTATAATTTTGGTTCCATTTGTCAAAGGGATGCTGCTAGAGTTTATGTATCAAAATTTGAGTGATTTGGGGCTGATTTAGTTGAGCAAAAAGGTTTGCAAATCAAGAAGGAAAAAAAAAATCTGGCAGCTTAGTTTCTAAATTTTTTCACAAATTTTGGCCATCTAAAAAGTTACTTTACTATGCGATTTTTTGGCTCAAATTTGGTACACACATAGTTCATCTAGTGAGGTTTGAGTGTACAAAATTTGGTAATCTTTCAATGGCATTTCGATACCCAAATGTTGTTCCGAATACAGCTTTTCAAACCTGGAAAATTTGGTCGTCAGTCTTGGCAACCCCTTGTACTTCTATCGGCTTTAACTCCTTGGTCGGGAGTCGAAATTGAGCGTCATCTGTGGCATTTGAAACTAGACTTCACAAGCTTTCTAACTTATAAGGCTTGCACACTAGTTCTTTTCCTATCAATACCAGCGAAGTTGCAAAGATGACTGATTTTCCAGCCTGATTTCCTGTTTTTATTCCTTCGTGACATCTTGTCGCGCACTTTCGTCTACTTTACAAAATGAATCTTGGAGTGAGCCCTTCTAGTGAATTGTAGTACTCCGAGTCTAGTTTCCATAGCCATAGGCCTTGCCTAATTTTGATGAGTGTAGCCTATGATATGGGCCGAACAAGAAACTGTGGCAGTTTGGTCTTGGTGATTTTAGTAGTTAAACTAAGGTTTTAAACTTTAGCTATCTTAGCTAGTGTTTGATAGTCGGATTTTGGCTCAGGTAACCCAGACTTCGTTGAGGGCAACCCGACCACCGAAGTTTGATCTTCTTGCTTGCTCGTCTATTTCACCGAATCACGGTGAGTGTTCCAATTCCTTTTCAAATGAAAATCTTGCTATTGTTTGCAAAGAAATGATTTGCTAGTATTTATAAGGAAATGAGTTTGGATTATTTGAAATATTTGAATTTTATGAGAAATATACTTGATCTGTTTTATGATTTGAACCACCATGTGAGCGTTTCTCCTTTTCGTGTGATTTTGGGAATTAAAATGAATAGTGTGCTATCTTGTGACAAATGTGACGTCGTTGGGTGACTACCCTCGACTAGTATGTGACGTCGGTGGGCGAAGTCCCTCGACTAGTCTACTTCGTAGGGCAAAGTCCCTTGAGTAGTTTGGTGAATTATGGCGTCGTTGGGCTAAGTCCCTCGACTAGTCTACTCTGGGTGAAATCCCTCAGTAGTTTAAGTGAATTATTGTGGCGTCGTTGAGGCAAAATCTCTCGACTAGTCTACTTCGTTGGACAATGTCCCTCGAGTAGTTTACCTGGTATATCCAGGAAATATCCATTTACGTGTTTATCTACTTGTTTTAAATTTTATACTTGAAGTATGATTTGAACTTTTGTACGTGAATTGCAAGTCTTTTGGCACTCACTGGGCTTTTAGCTCATTCTTTCAAATTTGTTTTCTTTAACAGGGATTGAGAACCCGAGTGAAGACATGATTAGTTAGGGTTGGAACTTATCTTTTGAATTTTGCCTTGAAATGCTGAATTTGATATTTTGGGTTTGTAAGATGAAATTGTGGTTGTACCTTAAATATATCGGACTGTAATTTGAGAAGCTAGGTTGTAAGTTGAATTTAGTAATGTTATTAGTTGTGGTTGATTTGGAATGGTTATTTACGTTTACTTTCGAAGTGTTATTAGTTATTCGAGCGAGTGAGTCCTGGCTGAGTTGGGGTAACCGGTCAACGGCCTTGAACCTCAGTGTCATTAGGGGCTGCAGGGGTCGTTACAATTCTTCCCACAGATCAAGGTATTGATTTATACTTCATTTTACCCACTTCATCACCTTTAATCAAGCAACTGCTTAATTGACTAGCGAAACTTGTCTTCAAATATTCTTCTTGAATCTTTGGATTTTCAATGAGTTGGATTTCAAAATTTTGGAGGAACCCCACATTTTTTTTATTCCTATCGAAAATTAGACAAAATTGAGATTCTAAATTGAAAGGCTGACCATTGTGCCTTCTTTAGTGCACTTATCTTTTTTAGATGATTTTGCCCTTCAACCCCTATGCATGCAACTCACTTGACGTCCATTCAGTGTGTCTTGATGGTCAAATTACATGGAATAGTACAAAACATACATTTTGGTTAGTTGTAATGCAGTTTTTTGCTAATAAATTAAATTAGTGACCTAAACTTGCACAATCACATAGTTTAGCGACATTTGACACAATTTGCTTTTTACATATTATATAATATAGCGTACTCTTATGCTACTTTGTTATGTTCAGAGTTTCTATTCACGTATACCACCTCAGTGCATAAATACAATTGCATGTATACCTTGGTTTATATACATACATACATCCATACATACATACATACATACATACATACATATATATATATATATATATATATATATAATTGGAGGAACCCTACATTTTTTTTATTCCTATCAAAGACAAAATCGAGATTCTGAATTGAAGGGCTGACCATTGTACCTTCTGTAGTGCACTTATCTTTTTTAGATGATTTTGCCCTTCAACCCCTATGCATGCAACTCACTTGACGTCCATTCAGTGTGTCTTGATGGTCAAATTACATGGAATAGTACAAAACATACATTTTGGTTAGTTGATGCTGTTTTGCTAATAAATTAAATTAGTGACCTGAAATTGCACAATCACACAGTTTGGCGACATTTGACACAATTTGCTTTTTACATATTATATAATATAGCGTACTCTTATGCTACTTTGTTATGTTCAGAGTTCCTATTCACGTATACCACCTCAGTGCATAAATATAATTGCATGTATACCTCGGTGTATATACATACATATATGTGTGTGTGTGTGTGTGTGTATTAGTACCACTCAAAAAGTTTTATTTAGAGGGTTTGTCTAACATAGAGTAGACCAATAGAGTGTGCTGAAATTGCTAGTCTTATAATGTTATCGTCTTGCTAAACAAATGAAATAAGGGTGATCTTTTGTACTTATGAAGTTACCAACTATTACTCCAGAGATTAATCCACATTAGTCCCTTTTATTTGCCAAATATTCGCATCAGTCAATGTCTGAAAATAAATTTAAAAGTGCCATTATGTCTTATAAGAACATTATAAAAATAAATATATTGTTCAAACACCCACATATGACTTAAAAAAAAAAGTTGACAATTGGTATCAAGATTAGGAAAAGGAAAAGCATGTTAAGTGAGTGAAATAAGTTTATTTATATTTTATTTCTTATGTTGCAAAATAGTGTTTTCTTGGATATATTTGAGCTTTTACATAGCTATTATATTAATTTGTCTTATGTATTACTATTCTTAGATATATTTGAACATTTTCCCACATTTCTCAAAATTTTTGAATTGTAAGATCTAAATAACCAGTACTACTAAGTATCTCTTCTACATAATATTTATTAAATTCATTTTAGCTACGTAAACATTCAAGTGAAAGCAATCCAAGTAATTCTAACAAACGTAGATCAACTTAATTTAGCACTAATTAATTTTGAATTGAGCTCAATTTTTTCTTTATCTTTATCCTTCAACCTCTCCTCATTCGAGGGTTTCTAAATCGACGTGAAAAGAATCTAAAGCTCTTCCACGATTATTGGCCAATTCTAGTAATTAATAGAGTTCAATTTTAAAAGTTTTACATTTTCTTTCTCGACCTGGTCAAAGGTTCAAATTGACTTGTTTGTCATCTTGAATTTTCACCTTAATTTCCTCTGCAATACATTTTTTCAAATAGATTGAGTGATGTAGACAGATGTAAGACTTATAGCAACATTTTTCTCCCAAAGGAAAACATGAAACTACGCAGCCAATTTCCTTCCCTTAACCGTTGAAAAAATTCAACTTATTGGTTGTCATTAGTCGTTTACGACTATTAATTGAAGTTATTACTCCAATTACACTTACCCAAAGTGATTATACTTTTTGGAATTAAAAGGGAGAAAAGAAGAACTCTTTTAAAGTTTTGAGCTGAAACTTCCACAAAATTTCTACCATTCTTCTCTGCACCTTCGACTCCTTTCTCTCTCCTTGCCACAGGACTCCCAACAAGGTAAAAATTGAATCACTCCCTTTCTTCATCTCTCTTGATTGCATTAGGAATTGAGGAAAGTATTAGTATTATTATTTTTTTTCAACAAACGGAATAAAACACACACACACGCAGAGTTAGATTAAAATCACACAGGCGCCCTAACGGAGATAAATCTAAGGGACCCACAAACTCAACCTCAACCAATTGCAAGTATTAGTATTAATTGCCTTAAATTTGCATATTCTCTCGATTTTTTATGTATATACATATGTATGTACACATGAGTCAGTGAATGCGTGACTTTTTTGCATTGGCCGGTTGTCTCTTCGAGGCAAATAAACCTTAGCACATCCTCCGACAAGATTTCTGGATTTTTGTAGTTTTTCTTCGGCATTTGTGATCTTTTGTTGGTTGAAAATTTATATGAGTCAGTTTGATTTCTCATACAACACAATTCATGCAATATTAACCAAATCCAAAGGAAAGGGATTATACTATTTCTTGCCGTATTCTTGCCACAGATCAAGGTATTGATTTATACTTCGTTTTACCCACTTCATCACCTTTAATCAAGCGACTGCTTAATTGACTAGCAAAACTTGTCTTCAAATATTCTTCTTGAATCTTTGGATTTTCCAATGAGTTGGATTTCGAAATTTTGGAGGAACCCTACATTTTTTTTTTAATTCCTATCGAAAATTAGACAAAATCGAGATTCTGAATGAATTGAAGTGCTGACCATTGTGCCTTCTTTAGTGCACTTATCTTTTTTAGATGATTTTGCCCTTCAACCAGTATGCATGCAACTCACTCGACGTCCATTCAGTTTGTCTTGATCGTCAAATTACATGGAATAGTACAAAACATACATTTTGGTTAGTTCAATAACAGTTTTTGCTAATAAATTAATTTAGCGACATGAACTTGCACAATCACATAGTTTAGCGACATTTGACACAATTTGCTTTTTACATATATTATATAATATAGCGTACTCTTATGCTACTGTTATGTCCAGAGTTTCTATTCACGCATACCATACAATTGCATGTATATCAAATTATGGATGAAGTACCGTTGCCAACTGTATTTAACTCAACTTCTTTTTTCTTTTTTTTTTTTTTTGGTTTTGCATAAAAGTGCACATCTTAACCAAGGATAGCACTTAACCATCAAAAGCACAGTTCGGTGTCCTGACTCCTGAACAAAGTGACCTAACATAACTCGAGCGCAGTACGCTGTGTTTGACCAAAGAGATCTAGCATAACCAAATAGACTAACAGAACTAAAAAGATCGACAGAGATTTAAATATCATGAACAATCTCAAGACACAAAAGGATAAATAGTTCCATTCAGAGCATCATTTCCAGATACTGATGTCCAACATCAAACCTGTCCAACGCCTCCAACATCCCTTGTGCTCTCCTGATTTTCCTTGGCAGCAATTGGGGAACTTATTGCGACATCCTGTTCTTTGAGGACAGCAATCCATGAACGCAATCTCTCTATCTGTAGTGTATTCCCTCCTTAGGTCTGTGTCTTCTACAGATGTCTTTCTATCCATTTCCTACTGTTCTCGTTTTTCCGTATTTTGCCGGGCAATTTTCCTTCCAAGATAATCCGGAAAGAGCCAGCTCCCTATGATAACACCCACAACCATCCCAGAATAAGCAGCAAGCAAGAGATTAAGTGGAG
The DNA here is from genome assembly GCA_013103745.1 of Gardenia jasminoides. Taxonomy (NCBI): domain Eukaryota; kingdom Viridiplantae; phylum Streptophyta; class Magnoliopsida; order Gentianales; family Rubiaceae; genus Gardenia; species Gardenia jasminoides. The sequence continues at coordinate 7,157,698 of CM023096.1, read as the reverse complement.
GAGCTCCAAATCTCTAAGTAGCCTTCCCCATCTTGGTTTATCCACTCCTTTTGACCCTCGGAACCCTTGCACAAATCTGAAATTAGGTATTGCCACCCTAACTGCTCGCCGTTGGTGCACTTGCTCGACTGAAGCGGTGCTCGGGAGAACCAGGCCCAAACCCTGGTACTGTATTTAACTCAACTACTTACCTTAATTCTCACTAAAACCAGGTCATTTATTATTTCATAGGTTTAGATTTGGTCCAACTCACAAAATAACTGTACTGTTTGTATTCATTTGGAAGAATTGAAATAAACAAGTTGGAGGAATTTAAAATTTTGGAAACTCCAAGCCCATAAAATATTTTTCTCGAAAAACTAGTGGAACGAAAAAAAAGGATTGAGGAAAAAAAAAAAAACAAAAAGAGAAGTCTTTTCCCGCGAACTTCAACTAACTTCAGATGAGCAACCAAATGTACATTCAACTGTTAAAGTATTCAACTACATTAGACAACAATCCATTTAAAAAACACCAGAAAACAGCGATAAATAAAGAGTAGATGGCTGCCCTTCTTCTCCCTTCTGTGGATAAAGTCTTCTTCATCGTCGTTTTGTCTTCATACTTTTTGATTTTTCTTCTTTTTACTGGTCAAAGGGATAATATCCACTAGCAAGTGGATACTATTTTAAGCATGCATTGGAACAGTCAAATTCATCCTCTCCAGAACGCACACTGACGGGCTGCGGAGACTGGAGGCTTTAGAGCGGGTACTGCTATAAATTTCAAGATTTTGTTCCTTAGATTTTAGGGTCCCTTATAAACTTCTGTTCTATACATGAAATTTGTTTATGGCACTGGAAAAATATTCTGCTTTTTTGGGTTTTCTCATAAAGGGTTCTTTGCAGATTCAAAACCTGTGGCAAGTTTATCTTGCTTATTTATTTTATATGTGGAGAAGTTGGTTATGATTTATTGTTGTTATCTGTAGAATAGAAGTTTGCAGTGAGCTGTTATATTGGTCTTTGTACATACTTGATTTTAACTAGTAATGAACCAAGGGATGAGCTCTTTTCTCTTACTCTGTTCTCAATGTAGGATCATTTGGCTACAATTTTCTACTTTGCAGATTGTGAATTGGATTTTGGGTGTTATATTCCTTTAATTAATTAGTACTGGAAATTTTTCCTTTTTCTTTTAATCAGAGTCTGGTTGGATTCTTATGAAAATGCTGTAAAGTTCCCTTGGTAATTATAGAGAAAAATGTCTTATTTTAGGCATTAAATCTTCATTATTTTCAAACTTTGCTGACTTTCTTGATTTCATTATTTTGGGCTTGGGGGTGCTGGGAGGGGACTAGGTAAAATTTTTTTTTTGAAAGTATTCTCAACTAGCTTATTTCTTCACCATTCTTCCATTTTCTACTTTACAGGTGGGTTTCCCTTTAATTCTGGTCAGTTTTGATTTTTTGCTCCCAATTCTCAAATCATATTTGAAATAACTTTTATGACCCACTTATAATAGTTACTTTTGCATTTAGGAAACTTCATCTTTGAGGGTAAGCCTTAGGAGAACTGTTTTGTGAGATAAATGCTGCTCCCTGGTTTGGCCTTAATATTTGGGGCTTTGCAAAAGTGGATATTGTTGGTATTGGAGATAGCTATGAAGAAGTGGGTTTTAATTCTTCCTTGAACTGGTTAGGTTTAGCAACTCAAGGGGATACCTTTAATTAGCGGAAGCCATTAAAGAAGATGTAGGCTGAGCTTTGCTTTGATTGATTTGATATGTTCTTGTTGACATCCATAGTCACTGTTCTCAATAAATTCTAGATTGACTTCCTGAATTTTTGTTTTTTTGTTTTCTTGATGACAGAACATTTATAGATTTGGAAGCTTATATAGATAGTCAGTCCTTTTGAAAAAGACGCGGTTCTCAAGAAATCACCCTTGTGATTTGGTATGTGTTATTTTGGCTTTTCTCAGAAGCAGAACAGTCTACAATTATTTTGCATTGAAGTTGCATGTTTTTACATTTGTGGCTTATATTGTTACTTGTCAATGACTTGGGACTTTTTTAACCTTCCTGGTTAAAGGGTATCTAATTTGCATGTGTAGCTGTACTATCTGCACCAAACTTAATCTTTTGGTGTCATCATCATCTTTTGGGAATAATTTATGGATATTTTCTTTCTATTATTGTGATACTTACATACTTTTGCATCTCTGGAATCTAATTTTACTCTCTTCTTTGTAGTTACTTTATTTTTCTTATATTTTTGCAGTGACCCAGACTTATCAATGGAAGAAAAGAATGGAATTACAAATGACATCACTAAGTAATTACTTTTCTTGTAAACCTTTGTTATTTATTGGTTATTTTCAAAGGCAGATAAGAACATGTTTCTTGTTTGCTATATTACTGTTTACAGCTCATAGGAATACCCAATGGTATATCTCAATAATGTTGTGGATGGTTGTGCTGCGTGTTGCTGCCAAATTGGAACTATGAATCCTGCTCAAGCGTAAAAGACAGGTTATTGATTCTTGTGAAAAAATTTTCATTTTATTCTCCCTGTGGTTTCTGAGTACAGATGTCAATAGACCAAGTGAAAATGTTGTATCTCCTTACCTAAATGTAGGATCGCATACAGTATGATAAAAGATGCAGAAGAGAAGGGTCTAATTACCTGGCAAGGTTAGTTAAGTTTCTTTTCTCTCTCTTCTTTTAGGTTCACTTTTGCATCTGGAAGACCATAGAGTATAAATGTGTGCTTGTATCCATCTTTATACTTTTCCACCAAAATATGCTTCATATGATGGATCTTTAAAAGCTAAAAATGATTACTGGGGAAAAATTTTTGTTTGTATTGTGTTACTGATGACAAAAAAAGGGTCTTCTTTTCAAGAAAAACTACATAGTTTGTGGATTCCATTTGTGGTTGTCCAACTTCACTAAAATTTTAGCTGATGATGTACTCTTGGTTTTGGATATGGACATTTGGTTGCTGAAGACTGTCCTTCGAGGTGACCAGCGGTAATACTGGCATCGGTCTTGCATTCATTGCAGCAATTAGGGGCTACAAACTTATCATAGTTATGCCACACACATATAGTCTAGAAAGAAGGATTATCCTCCGTGCTTTGGAGCGAGTTATACATCACCGATGCAGCAAAGGTCTTGATGGAATTCTCAAGAAAGCCGAGGAAATAATGGAGGCAACACCAAATTGTTATTTTCTCAAGCAATTTGAGAACCCTGCTAATCAAAGGTACATTACATCCAGGTCAAGTGCATATGGATGATAGCAATATGCCACTTAGCATTTCTTAATGTGTAGATACACTATGAAACCACTGGACCAGAGATATGGAAAAACACTGAAGGGAAAGTTGATGCCCTAGTTGTAGGGATTGGAACTGGGGTACAGTTACTGGTGCAGGAAAGTTTCTGGAGAAAAATACGAACATCAAAGTCAGATTCTTCTTCTTATTATTCTATTGCTTCTTTTGTCTATTTAGTTATTCATTGTCGTCATTGTCTTGAGTAAACTATTGTTGACAGGTATATGGAATTGAACCTGTTGAAAGTGCAATACTGAGTGGAGGAAAACCAGGTGATTATAATCTAGATCTAGCTTTTCTCATCTTTTATGGTCTTTATTATGTTTCAAGATTGTTTGTTCTTAGGCTTGTTTTACTGTTAGTTTGGGTGCATATTACACTCGGAATAAATGACTTGATGATAGCATGTTCTTGTCGATCAAATCCTCTCTTCTAGATCACTTTTCTCATTCTTTTTACCTGCAAATGAACATAATCTTGTTATACAATTTGTTAATTGTGAAATGTCTCATTTTGCACTTAGCTCATAACTTTTTGTTTGTCCTAAGGCTGCTTGACGAATGTTAGTTTATCTCAAATAAGTTTCTTGAATGTGTGGGTAGATTCCATGACATGGATTTGAAAACTCACCTTATGAGGCTATCATCTCTTAAACTCAATTACAAGTATGATTGCAGATTATATATGGAGATAGATAGTTCCCTTAAATTGAATTTCCTTGGAGAATTGGAAAAACTAGGCTGTAGTTTTCAGATTTTTTGAGTCATCTAAAATGAGCAACTTAATCTTGATTGTTGAGCCAGTTAAGTATTAACAAGTTAATTTCAAGATTGAATATGTATGTTTTTCATTCAAAGTTGCTTAGTATTGTGAAAAAACTTTAATGATACCATATCTCATACTCAACTAGTTTTGAATTGTTTTCTACTGTCACTGTTGTTGCTCTGGAGGGAGGAATCAGGGATATTTTGATTTTTTCTGCTATTCTGGCTTCATTTTCAAGTTGGCCTGCTTAAAAGCTTACACTGATCTAATGGCTATGGCCTTGAGCTTTTCAAACATATAAGTGTATATCTTTCACATTTAACTAAATTTTTCAGTAGTAATGGTCGTTATCACCTGGAACACTGAATATCTGAAGGGACAACCTTCACTTTGTGCTGCATCTTTTCTTGCACACCTTGAGAACTTGGCTCTAATTTGGAACAGTTTTTTATTCTTAACGTCCTGTTACTTGATCGTGGATAAATAGTTGTTTTGATAAGCATAAAAATCACTAATGGATGTGGAGTGCTAATAAAGGCTATTCAAGCACCCACTGAAAAGCTTTTGTTTCACTATCTCTTCTTCCTATGATATGTGCCTGTTGATCTTTCTACATTTCAGTCATCACTTCTTCAAGTGCTTATTTTTGTTGTTTGAAATGACACATAGTGAGTATTCTGTTTTGATGAATTGATGTTTACCTTTTTTTTT